>VZTT01048208.1:0-42480 GCA_013400855.1 Buphagus erythrorhynchus
CTGCAGAGTTTGGAATTAAATGCACTGCCATTGCCTTACATATGATTTCAGATACTTTAAAAAATTGTTAAATTTTAAATGCCTTGCACTGATTAATATTAATCTTTTTATTAAATACATTTTTACTTTACATTTGACTACAAGCTCTACTTGTAAAAAGACTCTACTTCCAGCACTGTGAGAGAGACACACATTAGGATATTTCATTCCTTGGAGAAATAGATTTATATTCTATTATAAAGTTATCTGATTTTGACTGTATTATAGTTCTGTCTTTATAGCACTGCTTTTTAGCCAATACACTGTGAATTATCTCACACTCATTCTTCTCTCTTAACAGCCACACTGCTGATAAAAACCTTAAAAGTTACTTTGATATCTCTTTTGCCCAATGGCAAAGCTCAGTTGTACTCACTGTCATCCCTGAACAGAAGTTTAAACATTACTCCATTAAAAGATCTCTCTTTATAGGGACTAGAAAAACCTCCCAAGGAGTGTATATCATCAATTCCAATGTTTTCTATCTTACTGTTAAAAATATAAGAACATTTTTTGAAGCAAAATCCCCTATTTCACTTCCTTGTGGCAGGAATCTTTTTGCATTTAAAAATGAGGAATAAATTTTCTTGGAATAAGCCTGACTTGTTCAAACTGCCCCAGCCCTGGGCCAGCACAGCAAGGAGCTGGAGCTGCTGGAGAGAGCCCAGAGGAGGCTCCAGGATGGGCAGAGGATGGAGCAGCTCTGCTGGGAGGAGAGGCTGGCACAGCGGGCATTGTTCACCTGGGCAGGAGAAGCTTTGGGCTGAGCTCAGGGTGGCCTAGCAGGGCCTGAAGGAGCTGCAGGAAAGATGGAGAGAGACAATTGGCAAGGGCTGGAGGGACAGGACCCAGGGAATGGCTCCCAGTGCCAGAGGGCAGGGCTGGATGGGATCTTGGGAATTAGGAATTGTTCCCTGGCAGGGTGGGCAGGGCTGGCACAGGGTGCCCAGAGCAGCTGTGGCTGCCCCTGGATCCCTGGCAGTGCCCAAGGCCAGGCTGGACACTGGGACAGTGGGAGGTGTCCCTGCCATGGCAGGGGTGGGATGGGATGAGTTTAAGGTCCCTTCCAACCCAAACCATTCTCTGATTCATTCTGTGATTTAAATCTGATTTGTTACGAGTAGTTTAGGATTTTAGGAATTAAGAGCAGTTATTTTATAATTCTTTACAAACTTTCTTAGTGATAATCTGCCTTAGGGTAAATTATGGTTCTTTCAGACAGAAAAAATCCTCATCATCTGATGAGCAGTTGAAATGGTGTAAAGTTGAGGTTTAGAGTAATGAAAAGTAGAGGAACCCATTAATGGAGATTTACTGTCTGGAAAGGGAATGATGTAGGATAGGCTGCATTGCAGGCTTTAGGTCAAGATTTGTTTTGATTGATTCCCTCACATTTCCAGTCAACACAAAGGGAGAATTTTAAACAGGAGAAGATGGAGAATTTTTCTGTTTCAATTCATTCAGTCGTCAGTTACCATGAAACATTTTTTAATGAATTATAATTTTTGAATTATTTCTTTAATGTGAGATTTAAATTTTGTTTTAGCTTCAAAAATCAGGCCATTTTAAGGTGTCCAGATCTGAACAATCGCACCACTCTGCAAGTGTAGCCTGAAAAGCAATGTTTTATCTGAATATATATTCAGTTCTAGCTGTGTGATATCTAATTTAGAATTCTTTGGTTTAGTACCATTCACGTTTTCCAAGCTAGTTACACAGCAACAGTGTATTATCCATGCAATTTATCAATATTTATTCATTATCCAAATGGCAGACTACTTGTCATAATTAATTATTGAAGTAATAAATAGTCTTATTAATAAAAATGGATGACAAGAACGGAATGATTTCCTTGATAAAGACTGATGACAGATTCTCGTATCTGACACGACACTCAGAACACTGTGCAGATTGAATCTAGGGCCTTCTGCATGGATAATAAATTGTTATTTCAGAGAATAAAATGATTGATACATTTGCTTTGTGTGGAAAAAGCACCTGGGAAAAGATTCTGCTCCCTAAGTTATTTAAGCAGACTATGGTGAAATTTTCTTTCCATGTGACAAATTTAACTTTCCAAGGAAGTGACAGCTCTTTGGCAGGGAGAGAGGAATTGATCCCTGCTTGGGGTCCTTGACCTGCAGATTCTCCTGGAAGCCACATTCCTTTGGAAATCTCCTGGCACTGCCTGTCCCTGTGGGGCTCCTTTGGCAGCACTCAGGAGAGGATGCTGGCAGGGCACAAGCATGGGCTGCTGAGACAAGGGAAGCCTGGCACACACTCTGGGGACACTTTGCTGTTGTTGCTGAGGTGGCCTCTGCTTCAAACTCCTTGTGGTTTTCCCCCTGGTTTGAGCTCACCTTCAGTGCTTGGGTGAAAAAGCAGCCCCAGAGGCTGAGCATCGTTTGACAGCTTGGAAATGGCAGGGCTGGGGAAAGGAAGGGTTTGCACACAGAATAATGATTCAAGAAAGAAAACAAAAACCCAAACAAAAAAACAAATAAACCCTAACAAACAAACCACAAAAAAAACCCCCAAAAAACCCCAACAAACAAACAAAAAACCCTCAAACATAAAAAAACCCCAAAACACAAAGCAAAGCAAAAATCTAAACCATTTATCAGGAAATGTTTTATTCATAACTAGTATTATTGAAGATTAAAATCTAAATATTATAATTCAAAAATCTTCTGAAGGATGTTAGGTCCATAAGTTACCTGGCATTTGGTTTCCTTAGCTTGAAGAAGATAGTACATTTTGTTGCCTTTGGTGCATCTTTTCCCATTTTTCTGTATTTTACTTGAACTTAAAGGAATTTCATATATAAAAAATTTCTGACATTTGCAATGGACTGAGACATGGAAGTCCTATATAATTTTCTCTTATTTGTTTTCTTAATAGCCTATATAATGTAGTCTATAAAATCAGTCTTACCATCAACCAAGTCATGATATGGAGATTTATAACAGCTCTTACTGAGTCTTGTTCAGTTGCTGAGCCTGAGACTGACAATATTATAAAATCCAGAATGGAATAGTAATAGAACGTGCTATTCTACTGAATGTCCATCGAATTATTTTACGAATTTTTATGCTGTAATCTGCACTTTGCACTAATTCTGACTCATGCTTCTATAATCACACATAAAATCTAGTTGCACTTCTACTGGAGTTTTGGGTTTAGGCCAAACAGAAGAGTAAAGCACCCAGAAATTACTCTGTATATTAAGACATGAAAAATAAATGATTACACTCCTCTCTGGAACTGACTTTGTATCTGACCCACAGATTTGCTGGCTATTTGCATATAATTATTCTGAGAATGGCAATGTTTTTCTGGCTCATTAAGGATGGATACCCCAAGTCAAATCCTATCACAGTCAACTGCATCCAGTATTTAAGTGACAAGTCATCCTCCTGGAAGGACTTAGATGATGGTCAGAAATGACACAGGAATAAACATGGCAGAACTTTACATCTGCTTAATATCAATTTCTTTTTCAGCAACAAGTAGAAAGGAGTAGGGGAGATCTAAATACTTTTAAAACTGCTTCATGATCAATAGATGATCAATAATACAATTACACAATAAATTATAACAGTGAATTGTAATTTTGGCAGTTATATGCTATATGCATCATGACAACAATTCTGTAGGAATTTTATCCCTTTTAAAGTGATCAAAGTTTAAATTCACATTCAAGTGATTAGATTCAAAGGAATTCTGTCAAAATTGTCTACCTCTGCAGAGCAATAGCTGTAACATAAAAGGCAGCTAAGGGCAATGAGGATTTTGTTAGACATACACTTGGCAGTGGGAAGATGTGATCCTGTTTTATCTTAACTTCACACCTGAAACCACAGAGTTCAGACCTGGGCATTGTTTGGTTTGACTGATACTAAAATGAAAGATTGTCAGTGTCCTAATGCAGTTATTCTTGTCTTCATACCCAAACATTTTTGGCAACAGGGTTGGTGAGAGTTTCTTTCCCCTGCAGAGAATTGCCCAGTTGAGCACATGTAGAGTTCAATGTAGAATTTATGTATCTCAGAGGGTTGGCTTTGTCTTATTACTTGGTTTTGTTTGTATACCAGCAATTCAAAGTGAAATCTAGATGTCTTTTCAGTTTTAGTGTTTCTAAAACTTTTTTTAGTAAGATATTGCTTGCATTTAATAATAAAAGCTATTTAGAATTCTCTTGGGTTTAGCTACAGTAAATTGTAGAGCATTCTTCCAAAAGAGACAATCAAATAGTTTTAACTTTTCAACAAAGAATCAAAGGAAAAGGAGCAGAATTACGTGATGCTGAAGTGAAGCATGCTGCAGAAATCAAGCTGAAGCAGCTGATGAGAACTTATTAACATCTGCTCCTTCTGCTCAAATCTGCTCTCAAGCCTGAACATCTCAAAGAATTCCATTTAATATGAAACCTTCCATCACCTGATTGTTATTTATCAGCTGAGAGGAAATCCAGGATATTTCCAGAACTCATGTTTCTGTATAGGATTAATAACAGCAGAAGTTTAAAAATGACTTAGGTTCACCAAGAGACTGAGAATGAAGTGATGATCAGGCAGGTAACAGGTGGCCTCATGCAAGGTTGTGCAGGTTAGTTTAAATGCTGTAGGATAAGTTTGTTGTGAGTCAGCTCACATGAATACAGAAGAGCTAAATACCCTCATTCAGAGCCCTTTTAGAAAGCTCTCCATGTAAATTTTGTTTATACAGTTTCAACATGCACTCAGATGAAACATCCTATTTTCATGTTTTTAAAGTAAATTACTCTGAATAGAGAGAAGATGATTTGCAATGTAATTAGGCTAAAGTGAAATCCAAGTTTCACACAAAGGTCAAGTTATCCTCCAGTTTATAATTTACAAAGTTTTTACCTTTTTGTATCAGTCCATACCCTTTGAAGTGCTGTTTCATATTAAAACTGATGTAATTATGCAGAGCTTCAATTGTTAATAGCACCAGTGGGAATGAGTGATTCAGTTTTTCCTGGATTGTAAGACACTGCTCTTGCAAACCACTGACACAGAATTTTTCAAAAGGTCCACTTCTGTGTCTTGACAAATGTATCCATCTAATAGACAGACATTATCACACAGTGGCATGTTTGGAAAAACTAAACAGAAACTGCTTTTTAAATTTCTTCAGAGAGTGGTTGAGAAGGTGGAAGCATCTTGTACTGATTAAAAGAGGGAGAGTTAGACTATATTTAAAGTAAAACATGCTCATGCTCTTTCTCTTGTATATCCACAAAAGATTCCATTTTGCAATTACTCAGGTTTTTGAATCTTGCTCTGTTATTATGCAGCTACACAGCAGCTTAATATGATCTAAATGAGGGTTGTGAAGTCCTTCATCTTTCTTTAGCCTTGTATTTTCCTTTTCTCCCTTCCCACCATCATCTGTACTCCAAGGTGCTTCTGTGGCTGCTTCCTTTTTGCTATCTGAAAGCAGATGAAATGTTGTGTACATGTTGAATGATCTGTAAAGAAAACTACCTGCAGTTTTTAAATGTATTACTTACAGAAGGATGACATTCAGTATTTATATAGTTAATCAATTTGAGTTGTTAAAGAATTTAGAGGGCCAACTCATTGATTGGCTTGTACTTTCTGGAAAGCTCCTGGTTTGCCTTGGTAGATATCAGTCTGGCACAGTTCTTGCTCCACAAATTCAGGATCTAGGAGAACCAGACCTCCTCACATTATTTTGAGCATCAAATAATCCTGTATTCATGGAGTGCAGCCTGAGTTTAGGATCAGGGCTTATGTGCACTTGACACATACTTCAAACTAAACGTCATGCTGGTTTTTACTTTTGGGGCTTTTTAGTTGTTGGTTTTTTGTTTGGGATTTTTGGGGGCAAATAAAAATTTAAGCCTATGTTATATGACTGTACTAAAATTACATGGGAACTTTCTTCTCCAAATCATATTCATAAATATACCTTATAGGTCTTGATCATAATAGCTGATCCAAGGATGTTATCCACAGCTAATCATTAATTCATCCACGGATGAAATCCTCCAAAGTAGAAATGTTATCATCACTTGCATACATCTTTCATACTTTAAAAATAATAATTAAATGAAATTAGTTGAGTGCTCACTTTTTTCATTTTGAATTATGGCTGGATGGGTACAATCTGATTTTCTTAATTATTCTACAAATTCAGAGTAATATATTAAGAGTGCTGTAATATTTTTTTATCCTCAGGGATATTTAGTTCTTTTAAAGCAATTTAAGCAGGAGAGCCTTATTTCACTGTCAGAGTGTAGTTATGTCCAGAATTATGAGCACAAAGAATTATACTCTGACCCATAAAAATTTAGAGAGTTCCTCTACGGAGAGACCAACACCAGTTTTTACAGAAATATTGTGTCATAGTTTACAGCTGGAAAAAACCCCTTTGGAATTACAGTAAATAGCATAAATCCAAAGTGAATTCTGATGATGGCTCTAGGATTAATTCTGAATTCTTGTAAAATCTTGCACTGGCTTGTGCTGAAAGGCCATGATGTTGTCATTACAGCCTCACGTGGAGTTCTCACATGCAGCAGTCAATTATCCCGTCATTGGTTAATTAGTGACTAACAGGAAAAATTAGCTGTTAAATGTTTGACACTTTTGGAGAGAGTTTCTTAAGGGTACTCTGGTTTCACCCAGCAGATCACATTAAACTCTGAAGTGGGTGGTCTTTCTCTGCATGGTGCCCTTGTTTTTTTGCCATTAGACCTGGAAGGAAATCCATTAACTCTTTAGCATGCAGATCCTGGATTTCCACGGTTTGATGCTCCTGCATTCCTCCCATCTAGAAGGTTAAATGCTGTTACATAACAGAGGGAAATTCTAAAGTGTGCCCAGCAGAGGACAGAGCCATTCCGAGGGCAAACTGGAAGCAGCCTGTTCTCAGTCTGGGGTCTGTGAGAGCTGTGGCTGTGGGGTGGCAGGAGATGGGTGGTTGGCAATTGGAGAGCAAGGATCCCCCTTCCCTAGCAGGTCATAAGGGTCTCTGTGCCAGGCACTTTAGGAGCTTTCTGACACTGCTTGGACAGTAAAAGGCTGTTTGTAAGAAGGTTTTGGTGAGTAAAAATCCCCCAAGAGGCTGTTGGGGAATAAGGACTAAGCTGGGAGTCTGCAGGGTCCTTGGTGTCCACTGTAGTGCTGGTTCCCATCAAAGCAGGGCTCCCTTCTCACACAGGCACAGGAAGCCCTGTGTTCCTTCCTGCCCTTCTCCCCAAAACCAGCATCTCCTTGCTACCCTTATTTTTTGATCTCATTCACACGTGTACAAACACCAAAAATAAAAACCCCAAACAAAACTAACCGTAATTTAAAGAAAATCATTTTTGTCCTCATTTCTCAGTCCCCTGTGCATAATGGAATCAGGCTTTCACCACCATTCAGTGGGGGTTTTTGAATTTAGGCTTTTTCTTAGTGACCATTAATTTCTAGAGATGATGCAGCTCGTTTAATGAGAAAATAGGATTTTATTCTGCTTCATGCATCAACAACTCAATTGTTACGTAAGTGCAATTACAAAATAGTGTAGCCCAGCTTTGTTGAGTATCAAATATCCACAGCTTTCACTCACTGCCTGGGAAATTAAATAAGTACTGTTGTAAATGAGGACATTTGTTAATGTAGGGAGTGTTAATTAAACCACTACAAAAAGCATTGCTTGACTTCTGTGAATGCAAGGTCAAGTCTTCCACACTTCTTGTTATTCTGGTGTTATTGGACATATTTGTAAGTGACAGTGAGATAGGAGGTATTGATAAGTGATTTTAGTGTCAGGTGTTGTTTTTTTTTAAAAAGCAAACCAACATGGGGAATAAAAATGACAGTGTCTTTCAAGTTTACTTCCAGATGCTTGTTAAGTACAGATACAAAAGGTAATAGTGCAGCTCACCAAGTTAAAACCACTTACAGAAAAAAATAATGTCAAGGATTCATTCATGTAGTTCTGTGTATATTTATACAGTAAAACCAGTAAGAAATGCTGAAATTGTGGGAGTGTGGATGATATTGTGTTTAAGGAATCTGAGCTTAAGTGTCAAACAACTGTATGTCATGAGTATTCAAGTTACATGGGTGTAATTAAAATTGATATGTTTAAAATCATTATTTTGAGTATCTTATTTACCACTTATCAGCTGCCAGTTTCAAAAAAAGTGGGGACATATTGATCAGATGTTTAACCATGTGAACTCAAGTGTTTTCCATCAGCTCTGCTTTTGCTTTGGAGCTGAACTGGGTACAGAACAGTTTGTAGTAGATCTGATAAGATTTGCACAGAAACATACATTCCTGTAATAAATTACTTTATAGCCAATTGAATTATTTTCCAAATCACCCATTTATTCAAGGTTTTTTATGAAATGAGATGCTAGTGCTGTCCTTTTGTATGTCTGCAATATACAGAGTACCAAACCCTCTATAATCACTATTTATAATTGAAAGTAGAAGCTATATGATTAAATCTTAATCTCTTGCTTCGATAAAATGTTCCCCAAATCCTGGCTTTGTGGTTCTCATTTTGTTTCTAATGCATTGTTACTAATGATTTTATGATGTTAATGCATTGGAGAGATAGGGAAGCTGGGGAATACTGCTTACTGCAAAACATTAAGTGGTTTTTTGATATGATTCATTACAGCAGAAAGAAAATATTAAAATTCTTAAATCTGTATACATTTAATCTTTTATGTTGCTTTTAACAACAATGGTCTGCACATCTGTGTCAGCTACCACTCACCTAAATGACGTGTTTGATTGAGGGTTATATTAGACTTTAGAGTTAACACGGATTTGCTTATCAGCATGGTCAGGGGGATTTGGAATGACAATTTATTATAGTGCATTATACTTTATTTATAATTCACAAATGGCTTAGAGATTTAGATTTTTGTTATCTTGTTCCTAAATCCTCTCTTCATTGTTGGTGTCAGTATCCATTAGATTGCATTGCTAATAGAACATCCTACTCCATTTGGAAGGGACACAGAACCACCCTTGTCCAAAGGCCTCTCAAACCCTGTCAGATTTGGGTACTGAGCACATCTCTAGGAAGCCATTCCATGCCTGACCACCCTCTGGGTGAAGAACTGCCTCCTGATACCCAGCCTGAATCTCCCAGTGCAGCTCTGGACTGTTCCCATGTGTCCTGTCACAGCCCCAGGCTGGGTGAGGCTGGAGGGGCCCCAGGGGCTGCTCTGGTGCCACCTCCCTGCTCCAGCAGGGCCATCCCAGAGCACAGGGCACAGCAGTGTGTCCATGTGGCTCTGGAATACCCCCAGGGAGCAGACTGCACAGCCTCTCTGCACAATGGGTTCAGTGCACCAGGGAGAAAGCTCAGTGTGCCCCTCTCCGTGTCCCCTCCTCAGGAAGGAGAAGAGGTCACCAGTTATTCTAGAAATGGCAGCAGATAAACAGAACAGTGACAGAACAATTCTCTTGCACAAACACTTCCCAGTGTTCCTCTCCCCCTCCAGTGGAACCCATCTTTCTGCCCCGAAGAGGAATTGTGAGGATGAATTCTTCCTTTATTTCAAATAAGGTGAGAAAATACAATATTATACAGCTCTCAGGTTACCAAAGGAAAAGCTTGTTCATGTTGGCTCTACCTGAAGTGATACAAGTAGAGACTTTGAACAAAAGAATCTGAATTAGCAACCGTAGTTTGAATTTTCAGCCCAGTTAAGATTTAATACCAAGTAGATCTTGCAGTGTTTTGCCTGAGGGATTTTTGCCATTGATTGTATTTGTGCTCATACAATTCCTTATCAAGAGCAGTTCTACTATGTCATGATTGTGAAAATTTTGGACAGTGTGAGAGTTTTAAACATCTGAGTACAAATGATTGCTGAACTTAAGGGTTTTTTTACTGAGTGTTTGCTGTTTGACACTGAACAGTTCTTATGCCACCACTCAGAAGGACCTGCTGAGCAGCAAGTGATGCAGCCCCTCACAGGACAGGAGTGTTTGAATTGGAAGGTCACAAGGAAACCCATTCTTGTGTTTCTGCAGACACAAACATTGGCTATGCTCTGAGCAGCAGGCTCTCTTCAGGTACTCTAATGTTTTTCAACAGCCATGTGACCACAAACAGGCAAAATGTGAGGAAATTCCAGCTTTTTCTGTGTGTGGGTGAAGAAGGAAAAAGTTATTTTAGGAGAACTAAGCACCTAGAATTGTTAATATTACCAACTCTATATTATAGAGAACTGAGACTGCAACTGTATGAAGTGTTCCATGTAAACAGTCCTCTTAAAAAGCAGAAATGTGATTGTTGACAGTGTAAACACCAATCTTTCTCACCATGTTAAAGTGTTATAACTTGTTAAAACTTTAGAGTTCAGGCTTTTTAAGGATTTCAGACAACCAGCTCATTTTTTACTAGGTAGTATGATAGAATATACAAGAAGCAAAACAAGAGAAAACACAACACAACAGGCCTTTAAAAAAGCCAATTCAATTACTTTCCAGGTCTAATGGATAAGATTCCCAGCTCAGCAGAAACTGGAGCAGACATGAATTTCAGATTGTTGGCAGAGGTCTCCCTGGGTTGTGCTCTCACAAGTTATTATTTCATTGGAATTATGCCTCTCACCTGTGATTAAACATGACAAATACTTTAACAGAACTACATTGTATCAGGATAACATTCCCCTATTTAGATTGTCCTAGTTTTACCTTGAGATATTACCCATTGGTGGCTCAGTATAGTTGACAGAAAATATCCTTGTTAAGCAGGCTACAATATCCTCAAAATTTAGCTCTAGTCCAGCTACATTATCCTTGAAAATTAGTTCTGTGAGGACATAACTCACCAGCAGTGGTGGGTCAGAACTGGGCACTCCCAAAGTTCTGAAGCCTTGCAGAAAGCAACCTGTGTCAAGCCACAAGGCTCCTTCTAATCTGAAACCACAAAGGTGGTTTTTATTTTTTTCCTAGAAGAAATTTGGATTTAGCAAAGTCTGCGACTAAAGGTGTGAGATTAGTTCTGCTGAGAAGAATCTCAGTGTTATAGTCTTGATAAATAAGAAGACTGTTGGGGTCATTCTCAGATCCCTGTGTGTTCCCTTTCTCTCACCCCTGTACCTTTCTATTAGGTTCTTGTATTTGGCTGTAAGATATAAGGTGCTTTGTGCTTCTCAGTTTCTAATTAAATCTGTTTCAGAGTAAGTCTTCTCGAGTGCTTCACTACAGCTGGCTCCACTCAAAGTTATTGAAGTACTATTGTTTTTTGTTAGTGACATAGAAGTTCTTGTGAGGGGAAAAAAAAGTTCTCAGTTCTTGTGAGAAAAGGATTAACTTGGTTATAGAATTGTAGCAGAGTTACCTGGATTGCAGCCCCACAGGTCAGCAAGGCCAACTTGCTATTTGAAGAAAACTTATTATGAGCCAACTGTTAGATGAGGTCAATAGCTTTGTCTAGCAAAGGTTTAGAAACCTCTGTGACTGGTGATTTTACTACCTGAAAAGACAGCCTTGCCCAAGGCAGCACTATCCTCCTAGTGAATTAGTGGTGGAGTGGTTTTTGTTGTTTGGGGTTTTTTTTTGCTTATTTAACCTGACCCTTCCAAGCCTGAGTTTCTGCTTTTCTGAGTTTTCAATGTGACCAAGAAGAGTTCAGGCCCATTGCAGTGTTCTGTAACTAAAACTGTACTTAGAGATCTTGGTCATTGTGATTTTCTGGTAGCCCAATTTTCCACCCACAAACCTTGATTTTATTGTCTGTAACCCTTGGATTATGAGTGTCCTGGTTGCAGCTGGGTGCCCATCCCAGAGCACAGGGCACAGCAGTGTGTCCATGTGGCTCTGGAATATCCCCAGGGAGGAGAATGCAGAAAGCCTCCCTGGACAGGGCTGGGCACTGCCCAGGGCAGAAGTTCTGCCTCATGTTCAGAATGGATTCTGAAATTGCAGAAATTTCTAAATTGTCCGTGTTTCCTGCTGTTACTGACTGTGTGATGTTTGTAGCATTTTAGTGCACTGGAACTGTGGCTATATAGGGATGTGCTAAACAGCTTGAGGATGAAAGTGGGAATGAAGAGCAGGTCTTATGCTAATTATTGCCACAGAACCTTTTCCCTTTGCCCAGTGTGACCACAGTAGCTGCTGGAGCCCAGTGGATGATTCTGTTTCAAACAATTTATTTCCTCGTGGTCACAGGACATTGATCTGTACCTCTGCAGGCAGGAACCTTCCTGCTCCTCTGCTTTATCTCCATGTTCAGCTGCACAAAAAGTGTAAAAACACTTGGTAATTTTCCAAACAATCCCCTCTCTGGTAGCTCAGTCCCACCTAATTGCATCGCAGTGGATTTTGACATCCAAGCTAGTGTATAAAAAAATTGCTTCAAACTGTGGGGCAAACCCTTTTTTAATTTATGCTGATGTCAAATGAACTTTTACCACTTTGACACCAACTGCAGAATGGCACTTCACTGACATTGTAAAGCAAGTTTTGGGTCTTTGAATCCCATACTGGCAAATGGAAACTATGGATTTCATTTGAGAAACCTGGAATGCTTCCAAATTAATGTAATTTTCCTTAAATTTTATTTAATCAGTCCACAACTGAACCAGAAGGCCACTATATTTTTTCATTTCAGTTTAGTTAGGAGGAGTTTGCTGAAAATTCCATTGTTTGATGCAACAAAATCAAGCAACATCTCCTGTCTTTCCCTCCTGTGTTTCTACCTCTCTTTTCCTTGGTGGCATTAGCAGTGCATGATGATGAAGTGGTGATATCCATGCTGGTGCCACGTGGTCATTTGCCTTTAATTCAGGTTCCAGGTAGTGGAGCTGGTTGCTTTGCAGTAATTATTAGTTGCTCTTGCTGCTCAAGCTGAGGGCAATTTTAGTGCCCATTACAGGAAGATTCTTTAACAAGGTAATTAGCTATTTACCAGTAATTGTTGCAGTAGAGTAAGAAAAAAATCCACGTGTGCTGATACAGATTCTCAGCTGTGTTAATTGGCATAGCTTGGTGGAAGCCAAAATCAGTAGTGGTTTATATACCTTAGGATCTGGCCTATCTTTATGTTCTCCCTTTTACAAATCTATATTGCTGCTCTGTTTCATTCTGTCTTTTGATCTCCACTTTTTTCCTCTGTCTGCTTTGATGAACTTGAACCACAAAAAAATAAACATTATTTTTAAAGATGTATATATGTGCACATATCTGAAAGAGATTTTGTTGGGGACTATCAGCTTTGAGAAAACAAGTCTGTAAAATACAGAGATGTGGTAATTAAACTTGCATACATAAATTCCTTATTTTGTCTCCCTACTTGAGATATCCAGAGCCTGTTGGCTTTCACAGCACTTGACATTTTGATAGCCTTTGCATTTTAAGCCACTTTCATTTCATCTCATTCAACACCTAGTTCAATTTAATTTCATTTTTGGATTAGTGAAACAGAGACTGAATGCAGCTTGGAAAAGTTTGATTTCCCTGACTTGGAGAGCCTCAATTAGGAAATCTCTTTTAAAGGCAACAAGACAGTCTAATTCTTGGTGCAAAATTTAGATGCTTTATGCATAATATAATTCAGATTTTTGTCACCTACCTTTCAGATACTGAGTAAAACAAGAGAATTAACACCCTCCTTAACTTCATAATTCCAGTGCATTTGTGGAGAATCAGCTCTCAGAATCTGTAAAAGAGCCTCTTCTGCTCTTGTACCTTCTGCAGATTTATTTGGACTATTTGAGTTATAATCCATGGTTATGGTGAATCAACATCAGCATTTCTGGTTCTTCTCCAAAAAGATTATAATATTGATAACAGGAAGTTTCTTTCTTTTCTGAGAGGTAGCTGATTATTGATAGTGCAGAAATGATTGGTCTCATTCTCATACTGGATTATTAGTTGTTTAGTACACTGTAGATGCTTATCAGTGTGTTCTGAGAGAAGTAATTGCCCAGCATTTGGGATGTAAATGTTGCTGTTTGAGTTCTTACTAATTACTGGCCTGACCAAAACTTAAATGTCCTAAAAAGAGGGGAAAAAAAATCTAAAGCTACATAGGACAGGGAAAAAATGAATCAGGTGATGTTGTGAATAGTGTGTATATATATATATATAAATACATACATATATATATATCTCACATCACATCCATGGGAATTTGTTTGATTCTATGTTTTGTTTCCACCATGATTGCCATATTCTTCATCTAACAAAAAGATACAGTTCACACTCATCCCTAATTTCTTCTCTGCAAAGAAATTCCACACTATGAACTCCATCAATATATAGATAATTTTCTCATGACAGTGTCACTCTGTGTGCCGAGAGGGGCATGGTAGGAAGAGAAATGAGTTTATATTGGTGTCATTACTATTTGAGTTCTGATGCTGGAGTTCATTAACACAGAAGGAAACACAGCTCTACAGCCAAGGCCTTCCTATGAAAATTTACATTAAGTGGCCTGCATGGTACCAAAATCACATTTCAATCAACAAGATGCTATATAGTCTTTTACATTTTACATTAACATACTTGATTAAGAATATACTAATTATGAGTTCTGTCAATTTACTAAAGAACAACTAAATTTCACAAAAAGATCAGTTAAACACTACCATTTTGGTAGCTTTTACAGTGATGATCTTCAATACTTACTTATTGTAATTGTTGACTATAGCATTTGCATATTTTAATTGATTTGCATATTGTCTGCCTGTTCTAGGTGAAAAATACTTATTTGATAGCATTCATGGTTTAAAATCAGTGGATTTAGTTACTCTCCTCTTGTGCTGTTCGTGACAGAATCAGCAATGTTGTGCTGTAACCAAACACAATGAGTGCTTATGGTTTACAAAATCTGATAGAAAAAGCAAGAACAGCAAATATTCCCTACAGAATTTGTGGATTCTGTTGAGATGTGTGTCCCTCACTGTTACCAGTTTATGGGAGACTCTGTCCTTTGCAAGACTTTCCATGAGCAATATGAAATTAAAAGAGCTGAGGCTTTTGATCATGTGGTTCATCCCAGCTCACCAATCTTCAAAACTTTTGCTTTTGGGTGTTTTTATGGATAAAGCACATTCACCACTGTAGTTCTTACATATGAGACACTATGGGACTGTTCCTATTAATTAGATACATTTTCCTGCTATGAGTGGCTAAAAACATCCTGCAAATTGCACAAAGATGTAAAATTCCAATAGAAGGCAATCTCATGATATTATGTGATCCAACATCTGTTGGGATTTTATTTAATGCCATGACTGACCATGTGATCAAAGGAATTTGTAGACTCCATGGACTAGGCCTGATTGTGAATAAAGTTTTCTAATGGATTATTTTTTGAAAAGAAATAGAAAAATAGTGAATAAATAGAGCTGAAGCTTTAGTAAGCTCAGAAGATCACTAGGTGAAATCTGCTGTCTGAGGGAAAAAGGGATTCTGAAGGAGCTGACAGTTACTTAAGGAAGAAATACAAAGACTAGCAAAAAAAATAGCAAAAGCTCACCTGAAAAAAGAAGGCACAGGAAGATTAGTGACACACCAAGCTGGCTAAAAAATGAATTCTTCAATGGCTTGATGATGAGAAAGAAGCCTATAGGAAATAGAAAAGAAGTCAAAATATTAAGAATGTAAGTATTAAAAGAAATAGCACAGAAATATAAGCAAAACATCAAAAGACCTGGTAGAGCTCACAAGTCACAGAAAGAATAAAAGGCGGGATTCTGTAAGTACATTAATAGTAAGAGAGAAATGAAGGGAAGAGCTGATCTGCTCCTCAGATGAGAAGGAAAATAAGAAACAGCAGATGTTTTTAGAAGGTCAGAGTGTTAATATCTCTTCTGCATCAGCCTTAACTATAAAGCTGTGCTATGATAATTTTAAAAGAACTAACATTAGTGTCAAAGGAAAAAGGACTTGTAGCAGAGGGAAAGATCAGAGCAGAGACTCCTTTGTAAGCTGGGTGCTTACACATCAGCTGGTCTGGGAGACACTCAGACTGTTTGAGAGAATTGACTGGAGCTGTTGGAGGCATCAGGGGCTGTCTTTAAAACAGGGGATGGCTAAAGGTCCAAAAAGTGCAAAATGGGAAGATATTTGGCTATTTTAAGAAAGTGAGAGGCTGTCCTTATGAATGAGATGGGAACAAATAACAAAACTATATCTTGCTAAACACACACAGTTAGTGAGAGCACTGATAGAATAGAATCGTGAAAGAAATCATATCAGAACACCACCATTTATCAGGTGTTTTATTGATATGTGTGAGGTATTAGGTATTCTATAGGTCTCCAATTTTTAATAAAACATATAACTCTATCTAATAGCAGGATATTCTCATTGGTAAGTTAGAAATATACTCTAGGAGAAACAATTTAAAGTACCCTAGAGAATCATATCCAGAAAGTATTTTTCAGCAGCCCACCAGCTAACTGTGAAGATTCACTGAGAGTGATGATGTAGAAAGTTAAGCAGGATATTAGGCAAATAATTGCTCCAGGTACGTTTTGCTGGAGAAATTGTCTTGGACTGTTACAGAATGTCATCACTTCTAGCAAAAAATTAGCCTACTTACCTCAGAAATAGATTTCATGAAGTTTTTTTTTTCCATGGGACAGAGAATAGTCTAGATTTTTTTTGTACTCTAAAAATATAGTTCTCATTATTTTCAAGAAGAAAAAATCCCACAGCATAGTTTTATTTTCTCCACATAAATTAATAAGATTGTTTAAATTCTTTATGGGTTAGTTATGGTCTGAACTTCCAGAAATTTCTGTTGCTCAAACATACTTCTTAGCCCAAATTCAATTTAAAATTGAATTTCCTGTAATTGATTATTCAGAAGGTTTGAAAAACAAATGGTGTCTGTAACCTGATCCATTTGCAGGCTTTCACAGCTTCGAGTCATTGCTTTGTCCTTGGAACTTATTGCTCTGAACCTACAGTAATAATTAAAGAACAGGATTTAAAAATGTATGACTTTATATGACACCTCCCTAACAGTATTATACTTAATATTCTGATATCCAGGGCACTGGTATTTCAGATCTCCTTGGGCTGTTCTTCCTGAAGCAGAGGGGAAGGCCACTGTCCTCTCTCCATCACCCTTTAAACACAGCCCAGCCTGATGATTATAAACACACAGGGCTGATCATGAGACTTCACATCTCGATGTGATTATCTCAACTTGTTTGTGTTGAATGTGTGTATAGAATTTAATGAGGAAGGACTTCTGTGATCCTCACTAATAACAAAATGGTGCTGGAAAATCCTGCCTCTCTCAGATTTGATTTGGTCCTGTCATAGATTTGTGTATCTCTAAGTATTGATCACTCATAAAATGGATGAGGACCCAGACAAAAAGCAGGTGTGAGTTGTGTGTTTAATATCACTTTCCCTTGCCCTCAAGGTAACAGACATGCTAGAGTGCACCAAGGTGTGACAGTGAATCTCCAGCTGAAGGTAAAGACTCTGAGATAATTGATATTTACCATCTTGCTGTATTTACAAAGTGACATGCTTCAACGAGTAATAATCTCCATGTCCCTTCCAGCTGTTCAGTTTAAGCACAAACACACACTTCAGTTTTAAAATAAATCATAGAATGACTTGGGTTGAAAGAGACTTTAAAGATCATCTTATCTCATCCCCTGTCTACCTTCCCCTATCCCAGGTTGCTCCAAGCCCTGCCCAACCTGATCTTGGACACTTCCAGGGATACAGGGGCAGGCACAGCTTCTCTGGGCAACTGTTTCCTCTGTTGTTTTTTTTTTTCCTTAAGACATAGATTCACCAGATGCAGATTCCATTTCCTTCCCACCCTGACCTGCATTCAGCAATCCAACAGGAAGTGTGCTGGGTTTTGTTCTTCCCCAAACGGGGGAGACATACAGAACCTTCAGGAATCGCACTGGCACACGGTGATGCTAAACTGGGTCTGAACATGATAATTATAAAAATCATGGCTGTATATTTCTCATATGTATTTAAGACCATGATGGTCACAAAAGTACAGAATCCTTTTGGTTGGAAAACATATTCAAGAACATTGAGTCCAAACTTTGACCAATCCCCACCTTATCACCCAGCCCACAGCACTGAGTGCCATGTCCAGTCATGTTATGAGGGACAGAAATGTGTCACCCTGCTTTTCTGTAGCAAAAATAGTGTGAGTTCTCTTCCCCACTGGAGATTCTCTCCATGGAGCCAAGAAAGCAAAGCCAGTTCTTTCATTCAAGGGTTAATTTGAGAACTTCCATGAAATGCATTCCCAGTTGTCTCATCAGAAATTCTTGGTAAGGCTTTCTTGTGTCACTGGTGTGACAGGACAGGGAAGGGCAGTGTGACCAGAGTCTCCTGTTCCCTGCAGCCTGAGTGAAGCATCTGCAGCTCCAAAGAATAATCTTTACATATCTGTGAAAATCCTGGGGCTATTTCTGTTCCCCTGAGCCTGGAGAGCCCACCCTGAACCCCCTCAGTGTGTGTGGTATGGGTTTGTGGAGGAGTCTGGTACCTCTGCAGTGAAATATGTCCTTCTGTGCACTAGGACAGGGAGGATATTTGGAAGGGTTATTCCTCAGAGGTCAGTGAGCTGGAAATATGGATGAGAGGCATTTCCAGTGAGGCTGCTGTACACACTCCTGTGGTAATCAGGGTTAGGAAGGCAACAAATAAAAGTGTCAGAAAGGCAAAATTAAAGATCTATCATGAAAGAAGGAGGCAAGGGAAGATTTTTAATAAGTGGAGGAGTAAGTTTGCTCCTAATTAATGACATTAATTTGGCTGACTGAGCTGTGATCAGGGACTCTGATTCATCATCTGGTCATCAAAAGTCTTTACAAGCTGTCACCTCCTCATTTCTGCTGCCAATTCACAGAGGGGCAATTCTGCAAACCTGTGCTGCTGATTCGAATATCCTCCATGCACAACCAAATTAGGAGGAGCTTAAAGTAAATCACTTAATCCATAGCAATGTGAGAGTGATGGCCAATTAGATTAGAGCTGCAGGATTGGAGAATGGAGTTCAAATTTGGAGAGATCAGAGCTATGAAAACAAACAAGGATGCTGGTCAAGAACTTCCAAACTCTCTGAGTCTCTCAACTTAAGGCAGTTTTTCATTTTAAAAAATCCTTTTTATTGCAAATGAATTTTTTACAGGAAAAGACATCAAAGTTTTCTGTAGGATGCTTCTGAAATAGTGTAACTAGATAAAGGAAAAGTGAGTACTATAAAACTGCTTTTCTCAGGAAGGAGATAGATTTCCTTCCAAGGGATACTCTATGGTGCAATAATGTAATACATACAAAATGAGAAACCACTTGTCTGTAGGTTTTGGGTGTGGGAGCTTGTGCTGTTGGCCCAAAAGTAGAATATGTGTTTCTTAAATGCTGATGTAGAATGATTTGTAAAAGCCAGGACTTGTGAACGAGTACCAAACCACCTTTGCTAAAGCTGTCAGTTCTCTTCCCTCTATATTTAGAGCAGATAATAGGTGTGATACATGATTCATCATGCACAGCCTCCTTCCTTATGCAAACACGAATAAACTCAGATAGGAGAAAAACTGAGCTGAGCCTTTCTGCCCTTCATCCTGAATACAAATCTCTTCCCACTGCTGACATTGAGGAATCCCAGAGACGTAACACAAATGCAGACAAACAGATATCAGTAGCACATTGTGAATTATGCATAATTAACAATTTTTCTTCAAGAGCAGTGTGACAGGAATGACCTCTCACAAACAGTACAAAAAACTGGGAAAAAAAGTTCCTGTTAATTACTGTGCATTATTTAAAATGACATAATCCTTAGAGATGAAGATGATATCGTTGCTTATTAGAGTTGCCAGTTTTTGCATGAAGAATTCTGTTTTCAGTTGCTTTAACTACAAATCTGCAAAGCACCAGCCAGTATTTTTTGTATGAAAATTCTGCTACAGTACAATCCACTACACTCGCAAATTCCCTTCACAGCAGACAACTGATAACAGGGTGAAATAATTTCCAAAGAGAAAATGGTTATGGAAGGTTTTGTTTCATTATACCAAAGAGAATGGCAATTTTTTTCTTTAAAAAGTGCCAGTAGTTGATGTTTTAAAACTGGAACATGATCTCTGGCAGATGAAAGTGCTCATTGTTGGCAAAGCTGCCTGGCTTTGAAAAATACCATATTATTCAAGTTACAATTGGGTCAAGCTGTACCATTTCTAGGGCCCAGCGATATCAACACAAAAAGAACTGTTCTCACTCTAATCCTATTTAGAAACTGAGATGGAAACCAAGCCTTTGGCATCTATTTATTCCCATCTCTGAAAACCCTGGCTAGCCATGACAGATGATGGTAGTCCCCTGCTGCTATCAGTTAACTGCAGTGGCATGCAGGAGAGTTGTGAAGGCTTGGTTTTTAGCAAATTCATTGCTAAATCGCTGAGGCCATTGGTGAGACTTCCACTAGACTATTACCTGTTATCATGAACATGTTATCAGTCCTCCTCTGGGCTCTCTCCAGCAGCTCCTGTGCTGGGGCAGCTCTGCAGGTGGGGTCTCACCTGAGGGGGGCAGAGGGGCAGAACCCCCCCCTTGATTCATGCAGAAAAATGCTCTTAAAGCTCAGGGGCCATGCAGAAACCATCAGCTGTATTTTATAGAGTTGACTCTAAGATGATCTTACAATGTTTTTCAATACACAGGACACTTAATTCCTTGCAGTTTCAGCTAAGAATTTTGGCAGCACTGTCCACTTTCAGTTTGAATTTTGCCTGCTCACAGTTGAACCTTGTGTGCTTTGTGAACTTGGATTAATTGCAAATATGGGCATTTCCCTGCCTTCTTCATGCTCTTGGAATGTGCATTGCCTGCACCTGGATTTGTAAGGTGTTTTCAAAGGTGTCTATTGTAAAGGTTAAGATAAATATCATTAACCTGTAGTTTCTGATAAATATGCACTATGTTCATCTTTCACCATACTGTGGGACATTTATTTTTCAGTCCTTTAGCAGGAAGCCCCATCCATACCACAGGACTGACAGCACAGGATCTTTGGCCTGTCAACTGCACATGCCTGTCTGGTTTAGAGTATGGCAAATTACTTTGCTCAGGACAGAATGCACAAAAAGTGTCAAACAGTCATTTGGAAGTACAACTACATATTTCTGAAAAGTCTAAGTTTAAAACATGGAACAAATCATCGTGAGGATTGCTCTCCTCAGAAAAATGCTGTATATATGCTGCCTTTAAATGGTAATACTTGGAGATTCAGTTGTGCATTTCAAGTGCCCTCAATTTAAACTTGTGCTCACATTCACTGCACAGCAGAATTTGGCCAACACATTTTAAACAAAACACTGACTTGCTTTCCTTTTTTTTTAAATTATCCTAAGTTTGGGTAGATACTTCTTTTTCTTCTACCTGATCTTCTTCTCTGCCTTTTGAGTACCAATTCCTAAGATGTTTATGATGTTTAATTTTATGCACTGACACTGTTCCGAGGATGGAGGAGTGTATGCAAAAAATTTTCAAGTGGGGAAAAAGGAGTAAAGTTCTTGGTGAAGCGGGAGAATTTTATCTTGGCTATTAAAATGGGACAGACACATAAAAATGTCTGAACTTCTCTATTTATCAGCACTTTTCAAAGCATTCAAGCGTTGCAGTCAGAGACAGTTACAGCTACTGGTTGCTGGGTCTACACAGGTATCATATTTGTAACCATTAGTATGCAGACAGCAGATGATTAAATGCACTTGTGATAAAATGTGACACCATATTATAAATGAGAATGGAAAATGAATTTATAACCATAAATCATGTATTAAAATATATGTGACAAGTTCAGACTGATGAAGACAATGCCAAAATAACAAATACTGGATATGTCAGTTTTATCATAAAAAGAAAAGATGTTTTCTTTGTGTTCTATTTTGTGTCTTTTTTGTTGTTGTTGCTTAAATTCATGTTGCTTAAATTCATTCTCAGCAAAAAATAACAACAGAATTGTGGCTATGGCATGTCTGTTAACTTTTGGTGGATGTCAGTCAGCAGCCCTTTCTTGTCCAGAAAATTTAATATAAATTGAACTGACATAATCTCTTTTATCATAATAAGCATTTTCCCACAGTTTTTCAATAGAAATCTGAAGGTTCCATCCAATTAATATAAAATAATTTACCTGAGAAGCTGTGAGAGGTTTCACTGTCCATGTAGCTCTATTACAGGTTCATTGTCAAGGAGCCTGAAGGGAATTTTTCAGATCATCTGTGCACATAGACCACCTTCTCAGTCTTGGGCATAAAAGATGTTCCAAACCTGGTGAATTGTCCTAGTAATATATATTACTTAAAAGATTTATCAACATTCTCACTGAACTTGGGTGTTTGTTCAGAAGATCCCGTGTTAGGCAGACCCACAACTTCAGTGTAGAAATTATTTTGTGTGTAAACTCAAATAGAGACTTCTTATTTTTTCCTGGATCAGAGATTTTGTCACTCCACACTTTAAATCCTGAAGTATTTCTCTCATTTCTTGCTTTAAACAGTCTGTTTCAGCTTTTTATTAATCCTGCACAAGCACAATTAGTCCAGTGGGCTTAAGAGGGTGTCAGATTGATAACAGAAAAGTCATTGAGATGTATATTCTTAACTGAGGTTTCATGGACAGAAAGCTTTTCAGAGACTCCAAAAAACATCTGTTGTTGAAATCTCAGGCAAAAATATGTTGCTCTTAAATGTTGTGTGGAAGGGGGAAATACTTAAAAAAGCCCAAAACCTGCAAACCCACATCAGTTTTATGTGAATGTATGTGAATTTAGCCTTTAAATAACTTACAACTTCTCTTTAGAAAAATATTTATCAGTTACATTTGAACCCACAGCATGCAAAGTTTAATTAGATAATGATATGTATGTGCACAATACAGTGGACTACTGTAAAGGATAATTCTGTACACAACATGAAAGTGAATTCTGTTCATGTTTTTAATATTTTTTTTTTTTTTTTTTGCAATTTACTTGCATTTCCTTCCTGTTTAGAGGCACTAATCAAGGTTGGCAGGAATCAGGAATGTGTTAGGTGTTTGTATGAACATGCAGGAAAAGACAATGTTTTAGCTGAACTATTTTAAATCAGGACACAAAACCCCCCATGGAACAGGCACGAGCAGATAAATCTGTTTGTCTAAGGTCACACAGAAGGTTGGTGGTAGAGCTTGGAGGAGAACTCCTGATATCTGACTTCCAATATGTGAGTCCTAATAAATAATTCATTTAATTTCTCTGTTTTTATCTCCTTGCAGAATTGTCATAAGTGTGCTCTGAGACGTTTTGTATTCATCCCAGAACCATTTTTTTTTGTAAAAAGCTCAACTATTGTTTGGTTATGGCTGTCTGATGGTCTCAGTCCCTGTTTCATGGATGGTTATTTGGGAATGTAAAGCCTTTTTCCCCCCAACAAACCTCAGTCACAGTATTAGACCATCCCAAATTCACTGGGGCTGAGGTGGGGTTGTGCAGAGGAGGAGATGCTTTGGGTTACTCAGCAAATAAAACAAAAAGGTTATTAGTGCTGGCAATGTGAAAGACATCTCATTGTTTCTCTCTTCTGGATAGCCAGCATAGCATTGATTTTAAATAAATTCATCAGAATTTAGGTAACAATAATTTTAAGTATCTAAACATATGAAATTTAGTTGAATAGAAAGTTTCAGAGTATTGCTTTTTGAAACTATTTTTCCTAGAAATGTTCAGTCACTCAGTAATGAAAAAATTGAGATTGAAGTAAAATTTCTATTAAAATTCAAATGACTATTCATGGAAAATACTTTATTCATTCTACTCTGATATTTTTATATTATACAGAAATATCTATGTGCCCAGACAGTCTGGACTACATTTCCTAAGTGCATGACTGTAAATCTAGGAGAAAAATATTGTAAAATTTAGAAATTACTTTTCTCAATCTACAGCTTTGGTCTCATTTACATTATGTCCTCCACCATTCTTAGTTTTATTTTAGGAGAGAAAATATTCTGGTGGTTGCATAATTAAGCTTAGGGAAAGACCTCTGATTATTTTAGAAAATGTAAAAAACCCCTAATTAACTAGATAATGTTTAATATAATTTCTGCAATAAGAATGAAAAGCAGGTACTCAGGAATGTATATTTTGTTTTCTGCCTTAAGTTTGTTTGCACAACATAAGGGTCTGGCTTTGGAAGTGCTTTCTTAGCCAGGAGGTGGCCACTACTTTGTGCACTTGGCATCTTTCACTCAGTTAGGAAAAGAGAGTTTTCCTTCAGGGAAAGAAAGCCCAAACTACCTGAGCAAGGTGTAGCCAGGTGGAGTGGGGCTCTGGGAACAGGGACAGGGACAGGAGGAGAGGGCACGGCCTCAGGCTGGCCGGGGGAGGCTCAGGGTGGACAGCAGCAGGAATTGCCCCATGGAAAGGGTGGGCAGGGATGGGCAGGGGCTGCCCAGGGAGGTTTGGGGTGCCCATCCCTGGAGGTGTCCCAGGAAGGGCTGGAGGTGGCACTCAGAGCTCTGGGCTGGGGACAAGGTGGGGATGGGGCACAGCTGGGACTCCATGGGCTGGGAGGGCTTTTCCAACCCCAGTGGTTCTGCAATTGGAATAATTCATTCCAATATTGAACAACCCTGAGATTAGCTCAGTTACTTGGGGCATGGTGCTGATGACACCAAGTTGTGGCTGTGATCTCCACATGGGCCATTTATTAAAGATGTGATGGTCCTTTTGGGTCCCTTCCAACTCAGAAAATTCTGTGATTCTATGAACCCTTTGTAAGAACCCATCACATCCTTTCCATGGGGAAATTCCTGCTGCTGTCCACCCTGAGCCTCCCCTAGCCAGCCTGAGGCCGTTCCCTCTCCTCCTGTCCCTGTCCCTGTTCGCAGAGCCCAAATCCCCCCGGCTGTCCCCTCCTGTCAGGGAGTTGTGCAGAGCCACCAGGGCCCCCCTGAGCCTCCTTTTCTCCAGGCTGAGCCCCTTCCCAGCTCCCTCAGCCCCTCCTGGGGCTCCATTCCCTTCCCTGGACACGCTCCAGCCCCTCCATGTCCTTCCTGAATTGCACAAACACACACTGCTCTTACCTCCAGTTTTTTGTGTATTACAAAAAATGCAGCAGCATTCTCTGTTGGTGTGGCTGGGTTTTAATACCTGATGAATATATTCAATATTACAGAGAACTATTTCTTTGGAAGGTAGTCTTGGTAACCACAGCAAAAGTGTCAAGTCAGAACTGTCATGCTTAATTGTTCAAATTATACTGTGACCGTTATTTATGAAAAAAACCCACTAAATATAAAAAAAATAAATATTATAGGTATAATTGCTAAAAAAATTGAAACAGGAATTTATACAAATAGAGAGCAGGAATTCTGTTAAGTGAACTATTTGTACTCATTATCTGCAGTACCATCATTCTCTGGTCAACAATACACATCAGCTCCGATGAGAGTGTGATGTTTCCAGGAAAATATTATTGTGCTATTAATAAGACAAATTGTTTCAAAATAGCCTCTAAGACACCTTGATGTTGTGTGTCACATTTTAGAATATCCATATCTTATTTTCCACAGTAAATGAATTAGCTGTCATTTTATCCCCATCTGTATATTTTATCACCTCTTCCCATGTTTTGCTTCAATAAACATCAGGAGCAAATCAAATGTAGAACATAAATATCTATATGAGGTGGGAATGGCTGAATACATAGTGCCACAATAGAAAAATAATTTCCTTCATCAGCAGTTGTTCAGATCCCTAATTCTGAGGACAGAACCTTGACTATTGTGGTAATATTTATTATCTCCTTCAACCTTCCTTCCTCTGTGTGTTTTGTTCCCTGTGTATGGAACCTGTGTAAGGATTTGGGAAGTGTTCCATATTTTTTATGGGTGTTGGTCTCTTCTCCCAAGTAACAATGTTTTTTCAAGTGTAATTTAGCTGCTTTCAAACATTTGAATATATGAGACTTTTCCAGTACAAATATGTAATTTGGATGCCAGTATGGTAATCAGAGACTAATATTAATATAATGAATAATAATGGATAAATAATGGATAAAATATGAAGTGAAATACTACAAGGATTGACTCCCCAGTTTAACATAGAATGAGATGCACATTTTGATTGTATCTTTGTTTTTTTTCAGCTAAATAAATTTTTAACTTGGGTTAAATCAATATAGGTAAGGATAATTTAATGAAATGACACAAATTGTATTTTCTTTTCTCTTTGAAATAAATTAATTCACAAGGTACTTTATCTTGTTTAAAACTCAGCCCCAGAGATACCAAATAAGGTTACTTTAATGTGGAAAAATAAACTCAGTGCAGTGGAGAGGAGTTTAACAACATTGATAAATACAATCTAAACATCAATACTTGTTAGCATTCCTTTAACCGCACTTTTCTCTGATTTAATGAAAACCTTGCAGTATTTCTTAACACTAGAGCACTATTGATTATAAAATATTGTCATTTGCTACCTGAAATCCCAGTTTATTGTAAAAAAAAATAAATATGTAAACACATAATCTATGAAAAAACAATGAACTAAAACGTAAACCATCTAAATAAATTTTAGCCAAGGCAGTAATTTCACAGTACTTAATAAAAACAGTAACTTGTAATGAAGCTGGGGAATGTCTTGAAAATTTGACTAGCAACTGGTTGTAGTGTCAAAATGATTCAATATAGAAGGTACATTTTGACAGATTTAGTTGTTGCTCTATCTTCTTCTCAACCCCTGCCTTTGAGATTGTGCTAGAAGAAATGTGGACTTCTGTACACAGCTAAAAGCTGGAGGAGTGTCAGAGCTAAGGAACAAATTCTGTAACACAGGCAGTATCCTACAAGTGCCATCCTTACTTGTGCTCCTCTGGAATGAACACTGTGAGGCCACAGGACACTTATCACACATTTTCACTTTGCTAAGTGCTGTATGGTGTGCAGACTGCACCTACTGCCCCAAAGGAGAGAATTATTTTGATTATCATATTTTAGTCTCGGTTCTCAGATCCTGGGTTTGGTCACCCCCTGTTTGGTGCAACTCATTAAACATTTTTTTGTTGATGGATGAAGTCTGTAATAATTTTAAGGGAAATATGTTTTGAAAACACTATTCAAAAGTGTTAAGATTTTACAGATAAGGTAAGGGCTGTATTACAGTTCGCTCATGCAGAAAGATTAGCCAAAAAGATTTCTGGCTGCCTGATTTTCATATGACCTACAGAGGACACAATGAGCCTCTCAAACTCCAGCTGCATCCCAGCAAATCTGCCCCCAGCAGAGCTGGAAGGAAAACCTGAAGATGTGATGTTAAAAAAGGCAAACATCTTTACTACTGGTCTGCAGAAATCAAGTGTCAAACTATGTCAAAAATTCAGACTAGACAAAACGTCCCCCACATTTGTACTAGGAAAAAAATCCCTGCAATGATACCAAAAAGAATATGGGAATAAACTCTGTTTGGAGAAGAGATAGGAGGGGAGGGAAGGGATTTGACTGAGATCACTGGAGGAGGATGATGAGTTGTTGGTGGTACCATCAGAGCTTCTCTCCATTGTTGTCTGTAACACAAAATATCCATAGAAAACCTAAAAATGATGGCAGGGTGCCAGATCATTGCCTGGACATATTCATGGGCCATTTCTTTCTTACTGATAGAGAAGGAGGATTGAAAAGGGAAACATTCATAGTCTTGGAATCAATTTGCCACTTCTTCCTCCTGATTCTCATACCTTAACCACAAAGTATTCTGGAACACCTCAGAATTTAGGATAAGGTCCAAATGTGTCTTGCTATTGTTAAAATATTTTATGAAACACAGAAGGTTATTCCAGGCTTCAGGCTGCCTAATGGGAGAGACAGCTTTGGCAAAAGCAGTGTTTTTATTCCTCTGATAAATGTTCTACTTAAAGAATTGCACTAAAGTTTCTGGACCTACCCACACTTTCCAAGTTATATGCAGATAACTTCTCATGCCTTATGTCACAAGGAACTGTGGAAAAGCAGGTTGTATCCTGTATTCCTGCTGAGCACTGGGATAGAGAAGCATGGTGAAATGTATAAAATATTGACTTAATTCCCTGAAAATTTGTCCTTTCCATCATTTCTACAGGTCTTAGATAAAGAATAGCGTTGCTGGAATAGAGCATTTGCATTTTGTGCCAGGCTTGCTTTATATCACTTATGAAAATGTCCCAATGAATCCTATGTAAACATTATTAGAAAACAATGCTTTATTAAGTCTCCATGGTCTGTCTGGTTAAACAGCTTCTATATCTCCTAGCAGTGAGTATCAATCCCATTTTTTATGTATTTTACATTGCATTTTTGACATTGCAAAAGTAACTTCACAAATTAAGCCATTATTTTAAAATTTGCATGGGAATGTCTGTTTTCTGGGGACTTTCATAAAAGTTTAATGAAACTGAAGCTATTAGGTTCAGTTTCTTTCTTCTGGAAAGCACTCTTGCTTTTGGAACACACAGTATGTTTACCTCTTAAGTTGCCCTAGCATATCAATTAGTAAACATGCTTATGAGATTGTCCATTTAAAACAACATTTTTACACTACATATAGCCTTGTAAATCACAGGATGCTGACAACATGAAATGCCAGCTGTGAAATGAGAAACTGATGAAAACGCAGTAATTCTGAATTTTAATATAATATAAATCATGTCAGCAATATTTGTGAATAGCAGCTGTCAAGATTTCATTTGAACTGCATGTATTACGGTATTTTTATATTCTTTTCTGATAAATTAGGCCTCCTTCTGCCCCCTCCCAACCTTGCTGTCTGATAACCTTTGCAAGGATTGGAAATTAGTATAAAAATTTTGACTGAATGACATGAAAGGTATTGTCACAATATTCAAACAGAGAGAATAATGGCTTCAAACTGACAGAAAGCTGGTTTAGATCAGATATTGGGCAGGAATTGTTCCCTGGCAGGGTGGGCAGGGCTGGCACAGGGTGCCCAGAGCAGCTGTGGCTGCCCCTGGATCCCTGGCAGTGCCCAAGGCCAGGCTGGACACTGGGACAGTGGGAGGTGTCCCTGCCATGGGATGAGCTTTAAGGTCCCTTCCAGCCCAGGGATTCTCTGAATGTTTAAAAACATCACATATATTATAGTGGTGTTATTTATTTTAAAAACTTGGTATTTAAAATTTTCCGAAGTGTGTTTTATTTAAAGATGTGATGGAGGCTGGAGAATTCTGTCGAGCATTTTGTCATCTTCAGAGTCTTATCCTGCAAAGAAATCCAATAGATCAGAATGCTCCTTTATTGTGGTGGTTTAGATATGGAAGTAGCTGCAGAATCAGATCCCCAGTGTTGGGAGCCCTGTATCTCTGCACTGCCTGGCAGTCCTGTGTGCAAGCCAAGAAAATCAAGATCAGGCTGGAATGCCTAAAAGGAACAATTATTTTCTGAGATTTTTGTTACTGTGTATTCATCTAAAGCAAAGGAATTTGTTCATGACTGCACAAACCCCTCTGTTTTCTTGTCTGCTCTCTGAACGCTGGTTTTTGTTCCCATCATCTCCTAAGGTGTCAAGAAAAATCAGGAAATGCTGCTGGTTTTGAATGTGCTCTGAAATGCTGGTGTTCCAGTGAGTGATACAATCACAACTAAATGAGTTGCCTGTAGGATAAAGAATTCAGATGTCTGTCAGTGAAGTGACCCAATTTGTATTGAGTTTTAGGAAGAAAAAATTGAATTGCTGGCATAATTTAATATGATTTGTTTCAAAAATCAATATATAAAATCATTTAAGCCTATTGTTTGAACAGCAGCAAACAAACAACATTAAACAGTTGTACCATCAAAGTGTGAAGTGCAGATTTTCCTACAGACAGCTCCCACTTTAGGGCTGAGAATATGAGATACAGGGAATTCCTAAAGCTGGGAAAGGCAATCTGGGGAAGCTGAGTGCCTTCAGAGGAGGAGCAGGTAACAGCTCTTGCTGTGATTTCCCAGTCAGTGTCACTTAGCTTTTCCATAGTTGTGAAAAACGAGGTTCACATTCCTGGTGGATTTTAAAAGGTTTAATAAAAGACAATAAGAGACAAGCAATAAAAAGGTTGTATTGGCTGGGTGCTCAGCATTCAGCCAAGAGCAGCCCTGCTGTTTTGGAGACAGCCCTTAAATTCATCAGCTCATTGCATATTCATAGACCTATCATGCATTTTCAAACTTTGCTATAAACTATTTTTCATATTCCAGGAACTGTTTTACATGGCCACTCCTTGAGTCCACCTTTTTAGAGCATGTGTGATTTTTGGCTGTGGTTTTAATTTATTTTTCTTATCAGTCTTAATTTGGGCTGTGGTCTTCAATTTCCACAGCCAGTCGGTGCTGGTAGCTGGTGTCTCAGTAGCAGGTGTCTTCACTGGGTGTTATCCAACCAAGGCAGTTCACTTACTACAAAGACATTTTATCAGCCTGTGTTACTCCTAAAGAAAACTCTGTCTTAAAAACCATTTCAACACCACACATATGGTATCCACCCTAATATTTGCGAAAAGCCAATAGCATTATATGTATTTATAACAATAGTTTAGATTGGATAATTAATTTTCATGGAAGGCTTGGTTTGCTGTAAATGTTGTGCAGGCTGCTGCTCATGGCATGGGGATGTCACCTGCTAGTCAGAATGCCACCTCACTGGCATCCCAGTCCTCCTATCTAGTGCTGGAATGAATATGTAAAAGCAACGTAATCAAGAATTATTTCATGAGGAAGCCACCATATTTCAGCAGCATGATTTCATGCTCAGCTGGCAGTGATTGTAGTGAAACCCAGAGGGCAATCACAGGAGTTACAGAACTGTCATTTGAAGGAAAAATCTTCTCCCTTTACCAATATACAAACCAGACAGAGCAAAAGGGAAGGGAACTTCAGCAAAAACAAATGTCAGTTGAAGGTAATGAGGCATGAATACACTATATAGTGGGAAGAAACTCATAGAGAAATTATTAAATAGCATTTCAAAACATAAATACCTACAGAAACTACTCCTGCAGTTAAAAAGAGCAAAGTTTGCAAACACAAGCATGTTGGTCCAAAAGAAATTACCAAAACCCCAGTGACTTTCCCTGCAGGGGGTGTGCTGTGCACTAATTGCAGCTCTGTAATTCTAGAGGGAGGATTCAGATCCAGAATGGAACACCCAGGTAGTTTGCAAACACGTGCTCTGTAATTCCAGTAGCTCACACTTGGGCTTTGAGGGAACTCAGGACTTTCTGTTCAATACAAAAATTGGTGACCATACTGAGAAAGTTTTGATAACTTGGATTTTCTGATTTGCAGCACCCTTTTCTGGAACACAGCACCGAGTACAGTGACTTCCTCTGCTCCACCACTATCAAATCACTGAAAAATGCAAACAAAATTAAGTACTTTGATCCACCTCCAATTAAATAATATTTTCCCCCAACATAATGGTGGCTGCTGCAATATTCTGCCAGCAGTCTGGAAGTTTGGAGTCCTTTTTCTGGATGAAAATATGGAGCATGTCTTTCCACTCAGAAAATAGAAAATTAACAGTTTGTTAGGAGCTTTTAATAATGAGAAAATAGGCTGGGGCAGAAAAATCCTGTAACCCACTAAGAGCATGAGAGGAAACATTTGCTGAATAAGACAAGAAGCAATCAGAGTTGGATTTTTAACATTTTAAAGTTTATTAGTCCTAGAAGACAATCACTAAACCTTTAATATAAATTAAATAAATATATGTGTGTGTATATATAAATGAACTTCAGAGGTGGTGTTATTTGTTGGCTTTTGGGAACTTAAAAATTAATCCAACTCAAATCAAAAGTCTTTTTTCATGTCCTGATTGCAGCTCTGGCTAGTAACACATCTATGCCATAGGGCAGATGAAATATGATCCTTGCTTTTATACAGGCCTATAATTTCTAAAAGTCTAGGTTTGAAAGCTTTTAGGAATGGTTGCACCTTCAGAACCCTTGTGCTTCTTACCAAATGAATAATTCTGATTTTAATTTTGTTGTGATGTATATTTTTCTCTCCTTGAGAATTTAGTGATCACTCCTGCTATCCTTTGTGTTATAATAGATTTTTAAAAAAACCCAAGCTGTGATAAATATTTATCATGGACCCTTTAGGGAATTTCTGCTCCCATCTGAAGAGGTTTAGTCTCGCTTCTCTATTTAATTTCTTGTGTAAATGCTGTCTCATAGCTCTTACCAGTGGTGTCAGCCTCTTTAAGTCTTTCTTGGTTCTACTTTATATTTTAAGCTGAAGTGATCAAAATTGTTGGATTGTGACTAATTAATGTAGTGACATAGTCATGTTATTTCTCTTCAGTAATTTTTAATGCTCTACTTCCCTTTTTGAACAGTTCTGTTCTCATTTGAACGTATCCAAAGAACAATCTGAAGTGAAATGAAGTTCTGTCTCCCAAGTGAAAATAGTAGCAAAAATATATATCCTGGTGCTGATTCTTTTCCATTAGCATTTCTTTGCATTTAGCATTATTTAATTTCATTTGTTATTTTATTACCCTTAGTATTGTGAAGTCCTTCAACACTTTGCACATAACTGTTTTCTTTCATTTTCCGGAATAATTCTGTATAATCAACAAAATTTTACCTCAGCATTCTTTTGTTCTTCTGGATCCCCTATGTTGGATAGCCTATGTCTTAATATAAATCCTTCCCTAATTCCCTTGGTACCTTTCCTATTATGGCAACAAGTCTTTCTTCTTATCCATTATATCCAATCTTTTAAACTGTCAATAGTCCTTAAGAGAAGCTTCTCCTTTATCTGTTGCCATGTCTGTTCTCTGCTGAGCCTTTGGAAATGGATCATGTGAAAGAAAATTTTAAAATAATCCTCTGGATCTGCCTGGCCCTGCAGTTCCCTAACAAATGGATCCATAAGGTTGGGTTCCCTCCATGCAAATTAATATGATTTATCAATTTGTTTATAATTTTTTGTCCTTTATTTAAATTTCTACAAATTTATTTGGTATAGGGGTCAGAATTTCTTGTTTGTGCTCATGACATCAACCCTGGGTCCCATTTTAAACACAGATGTTGCACTTACAACCCTCTGGTCAGTTGTTGAAGATTATCCAATAGATAACACATCATCCTCAGAGTCCAGCAAGTTCATATTTCATTACATTAGAACTTTTAGGTGAATAGTTTCTTCAGTTGTCAACTTGTGATGACTGGTTTTTACTTCCTGAAACCATATTTTTTTATTAACACTTAAAATCGAGGCAGACCCAGAACACGTAATTTTTAAAGAATTAATTAATTGTTGCATATAGGTAACACCTTACAAAGGAGGGTCAGGCAGAATCACAGCTCAGGCCTGTTACTTCAGCTAAGCACAAAAGGATTTGGGAAAGAGACTCAGCTGGATTAGAGGTAGAAAAACAAGTTATGTCACCATGGTGTGTTCACATCATGGTGTGTGGTGGCTGATTGAATTATGCTTGTCATGATTTAAAACTAAAACGGGCTAACTGCTGAAGAAGGGCTGGTTTTTGAAATAAAGGGTCTCTCCTTTGCACCTGCCTGGAGACTCTACATTGCTCTGCATTGCTTTGCTTCGTACATTTAATGAACCTCCCAAATCTCCCAAACCTTCACAGGAAGCACTGGTGGAAACACTCAGTTAAGCTTTTTTGTTGTGGTCTGAATCTCCTTGAGTTCTCTTTTCCTTCCTTGATAATGTGTCAGCCCTTCCAGCTCTGGCATGGCTTTAAGGTCCCTTCCAACCCAAAACACTCCAGGATTCTGATTCTCTGGTGGGTTATAGGATCTGCTCCAGCTTATGGCTGCTGAGACATAGTCACTTCTTTTTATTCTGCTTGCAGATGTTCTATTGGGACTGGAAAGCATTCATATGATAATTAAGTAAGTTGAGATTGTTGGAATATGAATAAACAAGTTTGTAAATACCAATTAGATGCATTTATTGAGCGTGAGCCGAACAAATGTTTCTAAAAGCTGTATTTGAGAAAGGAAGTTCAGTTACAAACCAAGTCTTAAAAACCTCTGCCTTGGGACTTCATAAGTAAAAGAGAAAGAAATAATACATACATTGCATCCACACAATCTCCTTTTCTCATAGCTTTCTGTATCCCAGAAATCATATTTGGAGTGCCACTATTGCAGAGATACAGCTCTTTTTGGCTGGAATAAGCTTTCATGCATCAGAGCAGCAACAAAACTAAAATTTGATATTTTCCAGATACATTTTTTATGATATGTCAAGCACTGCTGAAAACTTTGGGGATGCTTCATGTGACAAGGTGAACTGTAACATCAAAATATTCTGAGCTTTCAAGCTGAACCTCGCGGTCCTTTGTTCAGTGCTCGGTTCTGAGCTGCACATCTGTGCACGCTGTCGCTCCGAGCAGCTGGAAGGACTTGGGGAAATGGAAGTGCCCAGGCTGCCAGACTGATCCTTCCTCCACAGGGAAGGCTCTCCATCACTCATTCATCACTTCATCTCTCCCAGTTTTTCATGTGGTTCCAAATCCATTTGTATTCATCCACGAGGAGGAGTCAGGAAATGTACGGCGCTGTCAGATTCGTGTGCAGTCCCCCTTGGTCCTTTTAATGTCCTGGTGTGTTTCATTGAAGTTCTTCATCATCATGAAACAAGCAGCTGTTGTCTTCTGCAGGTGGATTTTTCAGATTCTTAGAACTGATCCATGGGTCTGACAAGTAAGGGAATTTCTTGGAGAAATGCTGGGAAAGAAAACGTCCCAAAAAAAGTAGTTGCATCACAAATTTTCTGCATTTAGAGCAGGCATCAAAATTATTTCTGACCAAAAAGTTATTATAAAAGAATTCCTGACATCTAGAAATAATTAAGGAAATAATACCAAGCACTTTTTTATTCGGGCAGTTCCAATGTGAAATATTTTAATTTTGAACTCTTATTATGTCATATGTATAAATGCCAATCCCTCAAATGAAGCTGAAGCATTCACAGACCCTTTTCCTTACAGGATTTCCATACTGGTATCCCACATCTTCTGAGTATTTCAGGAGTCATTGTGCTTCACTTCCTTTCACTGGAAACTGAGTTGTAAGAGAATAATTAGTACAGAATAAGTAGTTAAGACATCTACACAGTGAAGCTGAACACTTGATCCTCGTGCTCTAGGCCGGATCTTTTTATTCATGAGAAAGAAACTTAACCTCAAAAAACAAAATAAAACCCTCAAAGCCAAACAAACATAAGCAAAAAACCCCAGCCTGAAACCTGTGCAGTGGACACTGCAGTTTTCTAATCATCTGCTGAAAAAAGGAATGCAAAAAGTACACAAATTTCAGATTGTGTTTAATTTGTATGGTTTAGGGCTTTAACTGTCAGGTCACAAAGTTTAAGAGAAGTTTAAAAATCATCTTTTTGGATGATTCAGAAGTGTGTTGAGTTAATCATCTTTATCTTACAGTTTTTCAAGAAATATGCAGACAGAGATGATTATTAACTGAGAGGATTTGATTCTTATCAAAAAGGTGGTTATTAATGAAGAGAATACTGAGTTTCTGTGAAAAATAAGTAAATTCACATAACTTCTTTTACTTCAATCTGATTATATACAGGCTGCCAATAGCATCTAACATAAGAAAAAGCTGGGTTTTTCCCTGCAGTTATGAATGCTTTAAATGCTGCCATTTTTAGGACAATTTTTGCTTCAAAAGTGGCAGAAAAGCTATTTCAAAATTTGGAAGTGAGCACATAGATTTCTAGGGGGAAAAACCCAACATCTTATAAGACATTGCACAAGTTTAATTTCTGAACCAGTATATATAAAATCCCAAATTGTTTGAGTTTTGCTCTTTTTTTTTTTCCCCCTCCCTCTTCCCCCATTTCAAGACAGTTTGGCTACGTGTGCTTAGATCATAAAATAAGTCCTTTAAAAATCTAAACTTACTGCAGCCTGTCATTCCAGCATGTCTGGCATTTTCAAGTGTCTTGCAGAAAGTAGGTGACATTAATCTGCCAGTCCTCCTTCCCAAGTTTGTGACTTTTTCGAGGGCCTGAGGCAAACACATGTGCCCAGCCACTCCAGGATTTGCTAATGCTCCTGCAGTGCCGTGGTTCCCTGCCCCAGCAGCTGTTGTTTAGTGATAGATCACTGAAGCAAAAAATTATGCTGGTATAAAAAATAGATCTTGAAGCACAGCTCTCATTCTTATGCCTTTGTTGTGCATTAGTGGCAAACCTCTGGGATTCATTTAGCTGTAATCATTCCTTACTGAGGGGCAGAGTGTCTTTGAGGCACTGGTGATGGAGTCACCTTTGAAACAAGTGCAGATGAGTCCAAGTCATTCAGCAATCCCTGCTCCCCGGGTTACATTTTAGAGCTGGCACATCCTTCAGGAGCCTATTCAGCATGTATAACACAAACAGCAAGAGAAAGAAAGACATTTTACTTTTTTATCCTATATTTCTGAGACAGTTTAATTAGTTTACCGTCTGGATTTGTACTCCTTTATTGAACAATGACAGCTATACAAAACAAGCACCAGGAGGCAAATGCTGCTACTGTTTACATGGAGGGTGAAAAAGACCTGTGGGGTGTCAGATCAAAGCTCAGTGGAGCCAAGAATCGTGGTCAATGATTTGGGATTAACAGCAGAATAACACCAGAGGACACTCAGAGCTGTTTGGGGTGGGGTTGTTACTTCAACTGCCTTTTCATGCTCATTCATGTCCAAAATCAAGGGGGAAAATGTAACTTTTAACACAGAATTTAGTTTGCAGTTCAGAGATGAAGATGAGAAAGTTCCTAAGACAGCTGTGAGAGCTCTTGAGGCACTACCTGCCCCCAATATCTGATCAGAGTGGGGAATTGAGTGCATAGGTTTTGAAGTTTTCATACTGAATAAAAACATTTCCACTTGCATATAAAAAATGACACCATCCCCAAAAAGTTGTTGGTTTTAGGTTTTTGTTCTGACTTGTTTTCAGAAAGCTGTTTGACACACTCTGAATAATTCAGATAATGGCTATGGCTTGGGAATGATAGTTAATATATGGATCCTTGCAATAACCAATCTCATACTATAGTTATTGATTAAAAAAAACAAAACCAAAACTAAAACCAGGATAAACTGCAGATTAAAAACAGATTCAAGGAGAGCTTCTGAAATTTTCAATTTTAATCCCTCTAGATCCTATTTTTTCCCTTTTGGTCATGGATTCTCAGCTTTCTCTCTTAAGTCCAAAGTGTTGCCACTGTGCACTGGCCTGAGAACACCCTGGACAGGAAGAGCTCATGTCTGAATTAAGCTGAGGACTGAGCTAATCACAGCTTTTCCCCTCTGATTTTACTGGGAGGGCTTGATCCTGCCTCACTTTGTGAGCAGTTTTCTAAATAATGTTTATGAGTGAAGAAGTTTTTCTGTTAAATTAAAAGAATGAAGAAGAAAATATAAGAATGCTTTCATTTAGCAGTGGAAGAATTAAAACAGACCAAGGAAAATTTTTACTTCTTTGTTTCCACCTGAAGTAAATCATGGCCAGTTCTCACAAGGCAGGAATTCTCAATTCCTTCACCTTGGATGGAAAGGAACTGAATGCTTCAGTCACACAGGAACTTCTGATTCCATTTTTACTACTTGGATCATTTTTCCCCAGTAATAGTTTCAAATGAAATACAATCAGTAGTAAGTGAGAAAGCATCTTCTATATTCTCACTTAGCTAACATTGAACTTAACCAAACTGAGCTTAACAATTATACCTCTGTCACTTTCCCTCAAATATATATATATAATTGATATATATATAGTACCTTCCTCAAGCTTAAATATATCAGCACTTTGCATAATTATCATAATAGACAACTCACATTTAGTCTGTCATTTAACTCAGAATAACCTAGCAAAATTTGTGAACACTGAGTTATATTTATTGTCAATAATTCCCACAGAACTGCTGCATTTGAAAAATTAGAGCTGCTTGGTTGTGTCTAAATACCAAAGTCAAGCCAACTTTTTCTGTGATTTTAAGGATCAGTGAAAGGCAGTGTCCTACACCATGGGAATGCTCATCCAGGGTCATTCCAAGCACTGATGGAGACATTTTCATTATGTGGATTGGCTGGGGTAGAGACACTTTTCTTCTTTGCAGTGGCTGGGACAGGCTGTGTTTTGGGTTTTTCCTGAACACAGAGTTGATAACTCAGGGATGTTTTAGTTATTGCTGAGCAGGGCTTACAGAGAGCCCAGGCCTTTCCTGCCTCTCAGCTCACCCCACTGTTGGAACCCTGGGAGTTTTGAACTCTCTGTGCTTTTTCGCACTGACCCCCATGAGAACACTGCTTCTGACCTGAGGCCTTGGAGAAGGCTCCAAATTTGAGTGATGGAGTTAAAATCACTGGTGTGTAGTTAAATAGAAGTGTGTAATTTCACATGGTGAAGGGTTTTAAATTTGGGGTTTTAGAATACAGTAATAGGTATGGGACAAGATGGAGGATTTTGGGTGGTGTCTTTTTCTTCCTTCTTGTTCCTTCTGTTGATGTCAGGCAGCAGTTTTTGGTTGGATAGTCAGTGCTGCACTGCAGGTCACAGGTGTTTGCTCATTGGGTCAAAAGTATAAATTATATAGATGTTAGCTTTTAACTGGATATTTGCCTTTAAAAGACCTTGTAACTAGTGAGATCCCCCGACATTTTCTCACTTTTAGCTGGTAGCTGGAAGTGTTGCAGAACTCTCTGTACTTTAGATAAGAATTAATAAACAACTGAGTCCAAACATGAAAATCCATCTCTCATGCTTCAATCCTGACTCTGAGTGAAAGCAGAGGAAAAAAGAAGATAGCCACTAACATGTGGAGCCATTAATATCCACCAGCAAGGAGGCTGAGGGGTCACATAGCTGGGAGGGGACAGAACCTGGACAGGTGACCCCAGCTGACCCAAGGGATGTTCCACACCATGCAGGGTTGGGCTCAAGGTTTAAAACTGGGGAAAGAAGGAGGAAGGGGGGGACATTTGGAGTGATGATGTTTGTCTTCCAAAGTCACAGTTCTGAGTGACTGAGTCCTGTTCTCCTGGAGATGGTGAACACCTGCCTGCCCATGGGAAGTGTGCCATCAGTTCCTTCTTTTGCTTTGCTTTGCAAAATTGTGAGAATTTTGCTTTACCAATTAAACTCTCTTTTTCTCAACTCACAAGTTTTAGAATAATGGAACCATAGAATGGTTTGGGTTGAAAGGGATGTTAAAGCTCATCCAGTGCCACCCCTGCCATGGGCATGACACCTTCCACTGTCCCAGGTGCTCCCAGCCCTGTCCAGCCTGGCCTGGGACACTGCCAGGGATGGAGGTTTTCCCACCTTTACATTTCAATTCTCTCCCCCATGGTGGTGTGGGGGCAGTGAGTGGCTCTGTGGGGCTTTGTTCTCATGTGGGGTTAGACCATAACACCAACTCATGAGCTTTTAACCCATCTTTCTCTTTCTACATGTCTCTTAAATTCAGTCCTGGGAAGTTTGTATCAGGTGGTTATTGTGAAAACTGCAAACTTACCAAGGCAATGGTTTAATTTTTTTTTTTTTCTTTCAGATGTAGACTAACAGATTTTTAATGAGTTGCTAGTGGTTTTAACTTAAGGGTTTAGCACTGCATTTATGAAGCTGCCTCCTTTATAAACATGACTTATAATGAACCAGACAGGGTAGGAAAAAACAAATAACTTGAACATTTAGTGGAATCAAGCTTTGCTTTTTGACTGTATGATTCCTCCCAGAAAGAAACACACTTTTCATCTCTTAAAAATATTATTACAGAGAGAGAAAATTTAATTCTACCAAGAACATGAAAAGAGACTGAGAATAACATTTATGCTTTATATGAAACTTACTATTATTCATAATGTAGTACTGAAAAGATTGCTAATAATCAAATTACAGACAAATACACACCAGCAGCAGTAATTGTTACTGTATGAATAAAGGTAATCCTCTAACTCCTGGGATTTTTTTGTCCCTGGGCTAAACTAAATAATGACTTACAGAATTCTAACTTCTCTTAGAAGTCCTGTAGTATAGCAGCATAATCTTTCAGCTGACTCTCAGTTGGCCAGAGTCAAGTGAGAAATACTGTTTTACTAGGAAGTGCTGAACCTTGGAAAAAGGTGTGACCTGGTTTCTTTCTCCAATTTCTCTCTTGTATCATGGGACAAAATGTTGTCTTAAAAATTCTCTTTCTAAACTTAGAGAGGTGGGGGAAAATCTTGAACATATTCCAGGCACTTCCCATCTGCTTAAAAGCAATGAAAGGAGAGAGCACGAGGCATTTGTGTACTGCAGTGTTTTACCTTGTTAGTCTGAAACACCAAGAATAACACATTTTTCACTGTTCTGAGCATGTTTTTCCTGTGCTTGAGCAAACCTTTAGCAGCTGCCTCAGCTGCCTGTTGGGGAGGGCATGTCCCATTTACTCTTTGAAGCTTTCCTACTTCAGAAGGAATTGGATGCACATCCAGCTGCTTGGAGGAGCAGGGCTGAGGTAAGGGGGCTTGACCTGGGAAATATTTGTTATTTTGGGGTCTGCTGTAATTGTTAGCCAGGCCTGCTTTCATTTGGAATAGTCAAAAATCTTAAGAGCCGTTGTCAGGAGAGGTTGAATGAACCTGCAGGAGTACCTGCACAAGGAAAAAAAAGTTATAGATTTTGTGAGGGAGAAGGATCTTGAAGCCACAGCTCTTTGTGGAAACAACAAATGGAGAGTTCTGGTATCAGATTGGTTCAGTGGTCATGTAAAAGTCAAACAATGGGGGGAATTTTCCATCCCAGCCCTGGAGTGCACGGATCAGTGATTCCCAGGAGCACTGGTAGAGTAAAAGCAGCTTTTATACCAGACATGCAAACCCTTCAGACATGGGAAACAGTACTTTTTATATAGCATTAGATGTTATATATCTAGAACATTGAAAGACCACATTTCACTGAACATTTGTAATAGTCAACATATGTTTTCTCAGCTTTGTAATTCATGATACTCATCAACATTTTCAAGTGTGCAGAATCCATGGAAATTTTATTTCCTAAGAGTATCAATTGCTATCTATATTTTGTTGTTGAAATATAAAGAAAAATAGTGAATACAATTCCTTGTTTTGCATTTTTATTTCTTTTATTAGTCCAAGTGAGAAAATTCATCCATGTTCGATTAATCTTATTTGATTTTTTTTCACTCTTTGCATTAATGCTCAATTATAATAACATTTTGTGTTTCATTTGACTCTTTGCTATCTAGGACAGAATCAAGAAAACACTAGTAATAGTGGGTTCAATCAATTTCTAAGTGCATACATTTCCTCTAGGTACTGATCTAATTGCAATCATAGGAGACATTAAAGAAACATGCTCTAAAATGGGAAAATTGTCTAAGTACAAGTGCTGTACACAATGAGTAAACATGTATCTGATTCTTCTAAGTGCTTCTGGAGTGAAACTTTATTAATTCACATAAATAATCAAATACATAATTCAAGCTGCCTCCCAGAATGTGATTTATACACTTGACCTAAAAGACAGCAAACACTTGAGTATCCATTTCTGTGTTACAGAGAGCATGGCTCAGTTTGACCCCAGCTCTGCCCCTCTGCAGGTGGATTTTGTGTGTCAGGACCTCGAGTGCTCCAATGTGACCCTGAACAGCTGCACTGGGGCTCTCACCCCCATGGGCCCTGTGGATTTTGGGCTCCTGTAAGCTCAGCCCTCACTCTTTAGTCCTCATTAGAGGCACCTCACAGTGTCCTTGTCCTGTCCCTGTGGTGTACATGTGACACATCTGATGTCCCATCTGCTTGGAGGGTGACACAATGCACATTTGTAGCTGGAGCTGTCTTTGGCCACCTCTGCCCAGCTGGGCTTGGACCTGTGTCACAGCCCTGCTGGCATTTGTCTCAGACCCCAGCTCCTCGTGCTTCTGTCTGGACTTTGGGCTCTGGACCTGTTTCACACTTGTCCCACTCGAGGTGACCACTGGGTCTGCCACCAGCAGCAGTCCCTGTGTGCTGTGCTCAGATCCAGCACCTCTCTTGCTGAGGATGCTCCTGGCTCCCCTGGCTGCTTCCTGACATGCAAAATACTCTGTCTGTCTCTCTTAGATGCTGTGGTTTTCATCCTGGGAAAACTATTGCATCTCCCCAAATGCAATCTCAGCAGGGCAATAACAGAAACACAAGGTGAGTACAGAGCACCCAAATTACAGCTCCTGTGGGTGGGATGGCAGGTGAATACTATTGGATGTCAAGCTAAAACAAAGGGACTTGAACTTCTGGGCTGGAAACTCTGCATTTTTTCCTGTCACACAAGAGCTCTGCATTTCAGTTTCAATTCTTGTGCAGGAGGAAAGTAAACCCTGCAATACATCATTTTCTACTGAAAAGAAATATAATATGAAATAGTTTGAGGTTTTTTTTCC
>VZTT01048209.1:0-33802 GCA_013400855.1 Buphagus erythrorhynchus
GCAATAGGAATTCAAAAACACTTTCACAAAGTGTCTAAATAATTGCTATCCACAACTGAATACAGAAATCCTAATAGAAGAGAGAAGGTTCAGCAGATAAACTCTTCTGTCTCAAGTCACAAATAGCAGATAAGTAGACAAAGAGTAAAATACAGATACAGAGCAATACTCCCCTTCTGCATCCAATGATATGTCTCAATCAGCGCATAAATCATGTAATTACTTTGAGCTAAACAGGTTTTGGTGAATTTTTCCTTCCTCTTGTCCAGTTTGTTCTGAAACCACCTAAGATAAACTTGAGAAAGAGTCTTGTCCAGTCATTGTGAACATGATTCTTTTCTTCACAAACTCCAGAGAAAACCAGGTAATATTAAAAAATGTCGATAAATGTCCAATCTAAACAGGGACAACTCAAACCAGAATTCTCTAGGCTGTTGAACTCATTGCCTCAGCTTACATTTAGCACATTAGCAAAATTATACAAAAAGAATAAGCACACAGTTACATTTAATAGAGTATTTAATAGTACACTTCCTGACTGGTCTTCTGCATTAATTAAATCTGAGTGACTTCATTATCTTTGTGAAAAAACTACATTAAGCCAGGAATACATCACAGCAAAACATAGTATTACTCTTTCCACTATGGAAAAGTCAGCCAGGAATGTTTTACATTTTCTTTTAGACTTATAATTTCTACTTAGCAATTATAAGCATCACATATATTCCGATTATTGAGTAATATCTTTCTCTTTGCAAAGATAAACTTTTACCAAATGGCAATGACTGAAATTGAAGGCAAAATAAGAAAATAAAAAAAGTAAGCTTGTTCCTGCCAGGCCAATCACACCTTTCTTTCACACCTTTGGCAACAAATGCTGACTTCTCATAAATAACACATTATTTCTAAATTCTGCTGTATGAGAAAAAAAAAAATGCATGCAGAAAAAATCAGTAAAACCCTGTATTTAAAAAAATAAAGTAGTTTTATAGCTAAGAATATAAGACACAGAAAAAAAAAAGCAATATTTAAAGATTTGAACTATATTTGTATTATATTGATAAAAGTGAATTTTAGCAACAACAGAATTTTTATATGTGACATATTGCAATGTAGAAATACTTGTGGAAATGAGTCTTTAGGCAAAACTGCAATCTAAGGGGCACTAGATAACAGGAAAAGAACCACTCAGTAGAGTGTCAGTGTGGCATAGTAATTAATTTACAGACCATTAATAGCAGAAAGGCAATAATATTAGAGAGCCCATATTAGAATGTAATTGAGTACCATTAACTGGCTAAGTTTATGGTATTATTTATAAAGTATTTAGCATTGTTATGCACTGAATAATATCTGCTATACATATTATTCAACTAATTCTTCCACATTCTGATTAAATAGAACCTATTAAATACCAGTAAAGAAGAATAAACTTCTTTCTGTTTTGACATAAAGCTTTAAATCTATTGTATTTTACTCAAGCTTTTATGCTGTACCTGTATAATAAACTATAACTGAAATAAATGCAAGAAAAAAATCCATTTTTTCAGTGTCAGGAATTTTGAATTCTTTGTATTCTTTGAAAAATCAGCCAAAGAATTGTGACTACTTTGCAGGTTTTATGATTAATTGCTCAATGAAGTTTCTTTTTCACAGGATTCCCCAAAGGTATTTACAAATTAATGCCCAGATGTTGGAATCACTGCACATCTCAGAACAAGACTTTGTATAAAAATTGTCACTATCACTAATGAGCGAGATAAGGAAGCTTGTTAGAAATAATGACACATTCTTGGGGTAAAATACTTTCATAGAATGATTTGTGTTGGAAGGAACTAGATGCTCTTTAAGGTGCCAACTCCCTCACCACTCTCACATATGTAGCTAAACACACATATACATATATATAGAATATACACACGTGTACATAGAAAATAGACATATTTTTCCCCCTCTGTCACTCAAACAAGAAAAAGAGAATCAGATGATGGGACTTTCTATATTGAAATAAGTAATTTAGCCTAACATTAAAAAAGGAAAAAGAAAACATACAAAAGAAGACTGAGGGGAACAGCCTCTAGGAAAGTCAAGGAAATCATGAATGATAAATCCTTTTTGAAATGCACTGGAAAAATGTCTAACAGAGCAGAGTCTAGAGGGTGAAGGTATAAAGAAAATAATCAGAAGAGGTAAAATACACTAGAATATTAAGTGAAATGTGTTTTCCTTGTTTGTTCTTCTGTAATTTGGAGATATTCCCATACCAGAAGCTTTTATCTCCAGGCAAGATGCTGAACAGATCTTTATCAGATTGAAATGTGAGTAGAAAAGTCTTTAAAGCAAACCTACAAAATGATCAGCAGCAAATCACTAGGCCTAGAAGATATTCAGTAAAGAGTTTTTGACCAGCTCAGAAAATGAAATATTTCTTGTGGCATGTAAAATTAATACTAAACATGCTTTGGAACAAAAGGACTGCAAAGTGGATAATGGGGCACTGCCCATCACCAAATGTGTTGAAATCTAATGCATGCACGTTAAAACATTCCACCAGATTAAATCTGAAAACCAGACACATAGGATTCTCTGTTGATGAAGCTCTTCAGCCCAAATTACCAGAGAGTGCAGAAGTTCTGCTCATGCTCACATGGTTTTTCGAAATACATTGGGTAATGACTGGGGCAGAAGCAGGACTATAGACTAGTTTGGACCCTACACATGTGGGCTTGGTTTTACATTTGTTTCTTTTTGCTATTTCAGGATCTTTTTCTAGCTTAAAAATATTAGTCACAGAGCATTACTGCAGACGAAGTATGCCTGCTTCTATTCCATTATAGCATCCCAAGTGAGAGTTACCTTCTGTCTATGTGACAAACTGCAACAAAGTCATCCCTGAAATGAGCTATCTTTCACTAGAAATAATGGGAGAGAAAAGTACATCCTACAGTAATCTTACCAAGTCTGTATCAAATATAGCACAGCACTACTCATTGAACCTGCTCTCTTATAAGCCATGTGTAATTCCTACTGTTAAGAATCTCTAATAATTTGCAGCTAAACTCTCAATAAAATGTTAAACTTCTAACAGATGTTCAAAGACATTTGCAAGATTTATTTTTAAAAGCCATATAATTACAATGGAGACAATTTAATTAGAGACTCAAATATGTTCTGTAATTGAACCCTGCAGCACAATCTTCCTTCCAAGAGAAAAGAAGCTTACTTTGCTTGACAGAGACAAACCAGCGTAAAAAGGTAAAATCCTCCTCAAAAGCAAAACCTTAGAGGTAGTTGTTTGTTGCCTAGAACAAAAAATTGTATTTGAAACCAAATGTATTCTCACCTTTGTGCAGGCTTGGAGCAGCTTACCATTGCAGCTTTCTCTGAATGTTCAATACTGATTCAATATACACTCAGTAATTTTCATGTAACACATAAATACACATAAGTAACACTGGAGTATTAAAAACATATCTCTGGGCATTCATTTGTAAGTACCTTTGTAGCCTCAAGATTAAAATTAAAGTTTGACTCCAAATCCAGGAAAAAAGGGAAGAGGAAATAAAGCTTAAGCTTCTTTGGCATCCATCCCTAAAGCCCATATTTCACAAATAAAATACATATCAGAAACAGGATGCTCAGTAGATTTTTTTTCCTACCTCCTAAGCATGAGTTCTATCTCTTTTTTCCTGTGGGTAGGTACATGTGACAGGCCAAGGAAATGCTGAAAGAAAGAAGAAAAATTAGACACATACTATGACAAATAAATGTAAATATCTAAGTATATTAAAATCCCTGGGCATGAAGCAATACAGAAGAATAATGTCTACTTCTATGATTTTGCACTATTCAAAAAACAATCTATTTCCCACACAAACCTTAATTACTTTTTTTTTAATGATGAGAATTATTTTGGAAACCTGAGCAGCATCTCTTGAGTTTAGGTTCTAAGCTGAATAAAATTAGATGTCATTTGCTGGTCTTCAAGCAGTTTTACAAAACTGGTCAAGGTCTTGCAACAAACAAGCTAAAAAATGGCAAACAGAAAAATTAAATGCATATTTGCCTAAGTTCAGCTATGCTGTAATGTCCAATTATTATATGAAATATGATCCCTCTTAAATAACACCTGGATTTAGTTCATACTGCAGTGAAAGTGAAAACTAGCATAACTTCACAAAGAATTGAAAATAGAGATACAGTACAAAAGTTTTGTAAGGTTTAGATCACAATTTTTTTTAGAAATGAAACCCAAGGAAAAATGTTGAGAAAATTGAATTCACAGCACTTGTAGGTGTGTTGATGGATGACAAATGTTTTGATTTCCTCAGATATATTTCTTATCTTCAACAAAGGAAATGTTTTTTGAATGTAGGGTGATGCCACTGTCATTAAATTTAACAAATTTAACATTAAAAATCCCAAATTAAAAATTTAATTTTATTTTAATAAATAAAGAAATTTTGGGATAAGAGAGGCTACATAGTCAGAGCTGCAATTGGACGGGAGAAGAAGAGAGGACAGGAAAGATGAAAGAAAAGACTAGAGAAAGGACTAGGTTTTTGAGTGTTTATAAAGCCAATCTGATGGCAAAGTTCTGCATCTGACCTTGATCAGTAGAATGATATGCAAAGGTGAAAGTGGGGTGGAAAAAAAACAAATAAAACTCTCTAACTCTCACAAGTCTAAATGGGAAGTCTTCTAGCCCTCTTCAAAGGAAAACATGGTTGCCAAAGTGAATTTCTGAAGGAAAAAAGAAAAAAAAGGGAGAAAGATTTTTAAGAGTTTTTGATTAGTGGAGCTGTTAAGCAATATAGATATAAGATTTATTTCCTTTTCAGGGAGATGACAACACTTTAGAGATATTGTAACAGTATAATGCAGCAAACTTCTGCATCTACTTAGAGAAATGACTGGTTCTATAAAAGTTTGAAATCCATATCTGCAAAGTTCAGAAAATAGGTGGAAGTTTTTAGTATGAGACTCTTGTCAGAGAGAAAGACATGAGTTTGATCTCTAATTGCTGGTGGACCTTTGGACACAAGCAGTATATCAGGACTTCTTAGCAGAATTTGACCTTCAACATCTATACTTATTCATACTTGTCAGAAAATTAAATTAACCACTGAAAATAGCTTCTCTGATCATTGTTATTTCAGCAAATCAGGTCAGCAGCCTGACAGTTCTCTCGTGTAACTTTCTTCTTGTTAGAATTCTAATCCATCAAGGTAACTTCAAGGTTAGTTTCAAAATATTTTTCCCTAAGGTAGCATTAGGTGGACACTTACAACAAAAGCTCAACATTCTCAAGTCCCTTCCATCCCTTGTCATGAACAGATGGCACAATAAAGATAGAGCCATTTCCTTACTCTCAAAACTTGGAGGAAGTGGAATTCATTAGGAAATCCAAAATTGACACTATAAATATTTCTGAAGCTGTTTTTATTTTAGTACATAAGAAGTACAGTAGAAGCAATATGTTCCCTGGCTTCTGGCATTACGTATTGAGTTTTTGTGGCCCGGTTTTGTTAGCAGGGGTGCTGCAGGGGTGGCCTCTGTGAGCAGCTGCCAGAAGCTTCTCCCATGTCTGCCAGAGCCAGTGTCAGCCAGCTCCAGGGTGGACCCACTGCTGGCCAAGCCAAGCCTATTGGTGATGGTAGTAGCACTCCTGTGATAAGATAAAGAAGAAAAGTTTTTGCACAGAAGTCATTACACTCAGAGAACAGTGGGATGAGAATATGTGAGAGGAACAACTGTGAGGAGACACCAAGGTCACTAGAGAAGGAGGGACAGGAGGTGCTCCAGGCACTGGGGCTGAGATTCCCCTGCAGCCCATGGTGCAGCCCATGGTGATGTAGCTGTGCCCCTGCAGCCCATGGATGCGCAGGGGGATGCAGAGATCCACCTAGAGCCTGTGGAGACAGGATATCCATACCAGAGCAGGTGGATGCCTGAGAGGAGGTTGTGATGGGTGGGAAGCCAGAGCTGAAGCAGGGTCCTGGCAGAACTGTGGAGAGAGGAGCCCACGCTGGAACAGGTTTCCTAGCAGGACTTGTGACCCTCTGGGGGATCAGCACTGGAGATGACAGTTCTTGAAGGACTGCACCCTATGGAAGAGTGATCCACTTTGGAGCTATTTGTGAAGAGCTGTTGTCCATAGGATGGACTCACACTGCAGAAGTTTGTAGAGGACTGTCTCCTGTGGGAGAGACCCCATACTGGAGGAGGGGAGCAACCACTCCTCTCCCAGAGCAGCAGCAGAAACGACCTGAAATGAACTGACCATTCCCTGTCTCCCTGCACCACTGAAAGGGAGGAGGGAGAACTTGGCAAGAAGGGGACACTGGGGGAAGGGTGTTTTTTAGGATTTGGTTTACTTCTTATTAACCTGCTCTAATCTTGGTTGGTAACAAATTCAATTAATATCCTGAAGTCAAGTCTCTTTTGCCCATGATAGTAATTCACGAGTGATCTCTCCCTGTCCTTCTCTCAACTCATGAGCCTTTCATTATATTTTTTCTCCCCTGTCCATTTGCAGAGGGGAATGATAGAGCAGCTTTGGTGGGTGCCTGGCATACAGCCCATACTAATTTCATCAATAAGTGATCGAAATTTAAAAGAATTAAAAATATTAGAAATAAAACACTTTTACCCTTTTTGTGTCATCTTGAAAGCTGCAAATTCTTTTTCTTAACTGGCAGAGAGTCCTAAAAAGCTCAGATGGCATTTGCATCACCACACAGCGGGCTAAAGAACTGCTGAAAAATACGTGGGTAGTACACTCTGGTGTGTAAGGCACCCCAAACAATATCAGTGCACCTCTTGTTGCTGCTGTAAGTTGAAGTTTTTTAAAAGTTAAAATTAATTCCTTATAGAGTGTGCCTTAAGTTGACTTTACTTTTACTCCCTCTGGAAGCTCCATGAGGCAGAGTCCAGCAGTGTCTCTGCTTTCTAATTCCTGCTGTTCTACTCAACACAGCAAAAAGTAGTCACCCCATACAGGATACCCACTGTTTTGCACTCTCAGTGACGAAAAACACACATTAGGGCCATCCCCTGCACATTAGGGAGGACTCCTCCTCTGTCAGGGTCACACACAGTGCTGGGGTGCATCTTACTCTTCACTTACCCTTTTAAGACATGGCCAGAGCTGGACCCACGACTTAGCAAAGCCTAAATCCAGACTGCCTAGAAGACTCCTGAATGCTCTAAAAAGGACTGATTTAACCTGTGTTTCCCTAGAACTACTAGACTCTTAATAACAATACTTTGTCACTAGTCAAGAGAATAATTTCTTTACTTTCTGAGTGCAAGACGAATTAATTAACCTACCTAGAAATTAAGGACCATAAAACCTCATCACTTCCAGGGCATAGCATCTTCCTTTCCTCTTTCCTTTTCCCAATTTAATTTACTGAAATATCAGAAAAGAAAATCCTTGCTTCTAGAAGTAGACACAGTACTTGCATTTTGCTTTTTTACAGAAGAGCATAAAACCCTACAAACATTTAGGTAATATACTTTTACACAGCTTGAAGTATTTCTGAAAGGGGGATGGAAAACAGGAGATGTTGAGCATGATATGTGATCCAAGAAAGGTGATGGTTTCTCTCCACTTAGTAACTGAGACACCTCAATATTCAAATTCAGCTGAGACAGCGAGTTTAAAAAAAAAAAAAAAACCACACAGAAAATTCTTTTTTCCTTGCTCTTTGACAGAAGAAAGAATATGCAGCTGTTAACAGTGAATGATAGGATAAAAATAATAAATAGGGCTGAGCTCACTAAAGGAAATATCACACCAATCACTCTGCATTCAAAAATCCTCTGAATTATGCAGTGCGAAATCCTCGCATACGAGAAGAATATGCTTACACAGAACCACCTGGTCATTATACACTGCTTTGTTTCTTTTGTGATAAAACTTCATGTAGAGAGGATGCTGAAGAGAAAAAATAAATTAAAAATAAAGGAAACAAAAAATAAAGCATTGCTGCCATACAAGAAAAATAATAACTAGATGGGAGGAATATTTTTTATTTTTTCTCTCAATAGAAAATTAAAAATCCTAGAAGAAAACAATTAAAATATGAAAAGCATCGTATTTTATATTTTTTGAAGAAAGGAGAAAACAAAAAATTAGATCAAAAAAAAGAGTAACTTGGATTGTGGAAAACTACTACAAAATAAACTCTCAAAGTCATGGTCATGAGGAAAAAATCACCTAGATTAATTAATGATATTTGATAACTTTGCATTTGAAAGAAAGATTACAACACATACAATAATGATGTTCTTACAAAGAATATCCTTCCATCGATAATAGCTCCTATATTAATATTTATGATATGCATATTGGCTTTTTGAATTGGCTGCAATTTGCTCTCCTGTAAAATATTTTAGAAATGCTACATATCTGAAATTACCCTGTAATTCCATCAATGATATTAAGACAGCTTTAGGGTTTGCCTCAAAACTTGGTGGCTTGAGGGCACTCTTTGATTTTAATAAAGAAACCTATGCAAAGAGCAAGCTGTCAATTTAACTATAAGTAGGTCAGAGCTAAACTAGGACACTTTTTCTTTGGGCCAAATCACAAATCAGAGGGAAAAGGCTAAGCTAAAAGGGTTTTACTAAAAATGCCAATCATTAATTACACAACCTAGGAAATTAATCACCCAGTGGCTTTTACAGAGCAGAGAAATGGCTGCCCATGAGTATTTGGAATCACTTATGGGAGCAGAACCATTGAATATGTCCAGCTCCTGCAAGGGAAAGTTATGCATGGGTGGAACTGGAGACATTTTATTTTCCTGTAGATTGCACTGCTCAAAGTAGGGAGAAAGGAACAAAATTTAAGAATTGCTACACTATATGATACATTAATTTATTTAGTGTAGTTTTATTCTTTTCTGTAAATGATCATTGCACGAAAGAAAGGATTGAATACTGTAGGATACATACCTTTAGGGATATATGCATAGGTACATATGCCTATATGTATAGATATACATAACTATATATACTTCCATATTTCTTATTCAGTTGTACCAGAATTCTTCCCCCAAACACCAAGAGTCACACTGTAGCATAACTTGAATCAACAACCTGAAGACTTCAGGGTAGGGCAAGTGCCATCACTGAATAACTAAGTATGATTCTGAACATCATTTGATGTCCTTTTTTTGACAAATAGGCATTTTTATGACACAAAACTCCATTCTTTGGGTCATCATCCACACTGCATTATTTAGCAACCACCTAGGTGTCTTAAAATCTCCCTTAGAATCAGGATCTTAAAATAATACATACCTCATGTGTAAAGGAATCTGCCCCCAAAAGCATATTTAGTGTCAAAACTAAATAGGAAATGAAGAAACATCATAGAAATAAGGCTAAACAGAAAAGAGAGAAAGAAATAAAAGCCAGGTCAGTCTTTTGTTATATGAAGTTATCTGAACTTTTCATTTAAGTCAAAAAACACATTTTAAACCAAATAAATGTGCTAGGATAGAAGTAGTTTTGGATTTACATATCAGATCTTTCATAAATCTAAATGCCTCATAGGAAATCCTTAACATCTTCCTTGTCTGGATTCTAGCAGAGCTGGAAGATGAGCAGTATGATGGAGACCCATACCCTGCCCTTTGGCACAGTGTGCTTCTCACACCCATATGTCTTCACACGACTTCCTGGCACAGTACCTTCCCTTCTCATCTCCATCTAACTACATCCCCACTGCTAACACTGGGAAATCAGTAGTCAGCCTCAATTTAGTGTGTAAGAGAGAGAGCTTTCTTATGGAATTGTTCTGTCCAGTACACCTGCAGTCAAATGCTCTAAAGCTTTGCTTAGATCAGTAAATTAGAATTGCAGAGAACATTCCCTGTCACTGAGACTTGGTCATCTATACTGTTAAGCTATTAGGATTGTCCCATATGCAGTTTTTATCAAGATGAACTAGCACTCTTCAAGCAATCCCTGTACTTGTTTGGTATTTATCAAGAATAAGTTTTGAAGCAGTCACTGTGTTTGCATAGCAAAACAGGATAGCATCATAGACCAGGAATCAGGCTATTCTGTCAGCTGGCTTTAGGGTCACTGAAAACCATTTGTGTCTACACTAATAAAGAGAGACACAGAAGAATAACTGAATAGGGTAGACTAGACTTGATTAGAATATTTCAGGTGGAAGGGACCTAAACTAACAATCTGGTCCAACTGTCTGACCTTTCAGGGACAACAAAAAGTTAAAGAAAGTTGTTAAGGGCATTATCCAAAGGCCTTTATAACCGTGACAGACTTGGGATGTTGACCACCTCCCCACAGATCCTGGTCCAGTAAGTTACCATCCTCTCAGTAAATAAATGCTTTCTAAATTTAAAGTCTGAACCTCCCTTAATGAAGCTTTGTACTGTTCCCACATGTTCCCTCACTGGATAACAGGAAGAAGAGATCAGCACCTCCCTCTCATGTTCTCCTCCTCAGGAAACAGTAGGGAACAATGAAGTTGTTACAAACAGAAATGGATCTATAAAGAGAAACTGTTGGAGAGGATTGAATGGTCACACTAAACCTGCATACAAATATTAATCATTAGAAAAAGAGGAAAAAGGAAAAAAAATTTCCCATTTCCTATATAGGGGTAATACACTTGCAATTCTGACCTATGTACTTCTGGATATGTCGTCAAACAATAAATGGTTGAGTATACCAGGTGGTCCCTCAAGAATATACAGTATTGCTTGATTTTCTGTCAACAAGAAAATACCTCTGCAGAAATCATGTCAGAAAAACAAAGACTGTGGTCTTTGTACAAAACTTTGTGGTAAATGACCAAAATTCAAATAACCAAGATTTGTTTAAAAATAATTTTAATGATAATTTAGCCTACAGTCAGACAATTAAAAAAAGAGCATTCTTAAGATAAAAAAATCACTGCTCAAACAAACGTGCCAGTGGGAACTATGTATGACAAAATCAAAACAACCGATAGGATCAAAGAAATTGAACCCTGAATTTGTAGTGCAAGGTTATGACAAAAGGCTCTTTTGCTAGATATACAAGGAACAGAGAGAAATACTACTATGGAATATGATATGCAAAACTGGACAAAAATAGGTGACATAAAATAAAATAAAGATAAGAAAAGAAAAGAGAAAAAGGAGTTCAGTTTCACTGTACTAGGAAAAAGTGTTTTGCAAAAATTATCAGCCATATTATTCTAAAATTTTACATCAGGGACTTATTCCAGTCCCAGATACGTTAGTTATTCAGCTAGGTAGTAGAAAGTTGTTACCAAGTTTTGGTAGACCTAGTTGTTATCTAAATGCATAGCTGACCCAGACAATGTTAAGAACTTGTAAACAATTTAGGAAAATAAGATATTGTATTAGATAAAATAAGATACTATATTAGAATTTGTGCTAAAAGCACAATTGTATTAAAAAATTTGAAAATCTGTATTTATGTCATTTTTATCACAGAATCATTAGGTTGGAAGAGACCTTCAAGATCATTGAGTCCAACTCATGCCCTAACAACTCAACTAGGCTATGTGCCACATCCAGTCTTTTTTTAAGCACATCCAGGGATGGTGACTGCACCACCTCCCCAGGCAGACCATTCCAGTACTTCATCACTCTTTCTGTAAAAACCTTTATCCTAATATCCAACCCTTGATGCAGCTTGAGACCGTGTCCTCTGGTTCTGTCGTTTGCAACCTGGAGAAAGAGACCAACACCCACCTGATTACAGCCACCTTTCAGGGAGCTGTAGAGAGTGATGAGGTCACCTCTGAGTCTCCTTTTCTCCAGGCTGAACAAACCTAGGCCCCTCAGCCATTCCTCACAGGGTTTGTGTTCCAAGCCTCTTACCAACCTCGTTGCCTCCTCTGGATGCTCAAGTGTCTCCACGTCCTTCCTAAACTGAGGGGACAGAACTGGACACTGCACTCAAGGTGTGGCCTCACCAGTGCTGAGCACAGGGGAAGAATGACCTCCCTGCTCCTGCTGGCCACACTATTCCTGATACAGGCCAGGGGCCATTGGCCTTCTTGGCCACCAGGGCACACTGCTGGCTCATGTTCAGTCAGCTGTGGACCAGTACCCCCAGGTCCCTTTCTGCCTGGGCACTGTCCAGCCACACTGTCCCCAGCCTATAGCATTGCAGGGGGTTATTGTGGCCAAAATGCAGAACTCGGCACTTGGATTTATTAAAATTCATCTTATTGGACTCTGCCCATCCATCCAACCATTCCAGGTCTCTCTGCAGAGCCCTCCTACCTTCCAACAGATTGACACAAACTCTCAGCTTAGTATCATCTGCAAATTTACTGATGAAAGACTCAATACTTCCATCCATATAGTAATTAAATATTGAAGTAACAAGTTTTAAACATGAATGTTTGAAGACTCATATTTCTTGAAATACTTTTTGAGGATCTTTATTCTACAACCCAGGACAAAGCATGGATAATACTGTGAATGTAAGTTTGGCCATCCTTTATCCTCCCTCATTTCAACTGGATTAATGATATTCGTACTAATTGATTCCCAGCATTTCTAATTCTTGCCTTCTCCCAAGCTCTGATAAAAAAAAAAACATTATTATGCTCCAGTTGTTCCATCCCTTGAATATGACACCTTTACATTGCACATACAAATTACAAGAAGAGCACCTTCCTAATGCTAAGTGGATTCCTCAGATTGCTTTTGCAGTAGGAAAAACGCTTTACTTCTGAGAACAGACCTTTTGCTTGTTCTTCCATTGTGCATTGTTTGCATCCTTGCTCACTCCAACAACTGCACTAAATCCATGTTACATTCTTTGCTCTAATGTTTGTATTCCTCTCTGTCCAAAAATCTGGAAATTTACAAATGCAGATTATAAATTATGGATTAGATACCATATTTAAAGAAATGATGACTGAATACATTTTTCTATCAAATTATGATATATTTGAAGAGAGAAAATCTCCTAGGTATTATTATTAAATATAAATGTACTCTCTCATTCCATCATATCTCATTTCTCAGTTATAGCTTTAGCATAATTTTTGCTGCACTTTCTTACAGGCTTTTTGCTCTTCCATGTCTTGTTACTCAAGCAGTGTAGGTGTTTTTAGAAATAGCAGCAAAAAAAAACCATATAAAATGCAGTTTCCCATAAATAAAACTGAGATAAATTTTTATTATTCAGGATTTATTTTACAGTAATTCACACCTGATCTTTTCTTTAGCATTCATAAAAAGCATCACAGGAAAGTTCCTGATGAAGCTGAAGAAGTTTCCTCTTCACCAGTACTCTCTAGGAAGTCTAACATGGACAGAACTATCATTCTGATACACTGAGATATGTGTAAGCTAAGTGTTCACAATAACTTCCTTTTTTGACACCTCTCTTCAATTTATTTTTTTTTCTATCCACTTGGTTGCTTTTGCAGTTTAAAAGTTATTTGCTCAGACCCAGTGCAGCAACAGAGATCTCTCTTCCAAAACTGTACATGATTATAGCAGAAAAGATGAATTGAAGATGCTTACTGTTTATTTAAACTGTATTGTCATCTGTTCCCCTCAGCAGTTAGTTGGGCGATGAAATATTAATTGCTTTATAATTTCTATCAAAAATTCCCTCACAAATTACCTGTCACTATTTTAAAAGTAATGTCTGACAGATGATAAACATTAAGTCTTATTCAGTTTATTTGAAATTCCATAGATGGGATTTTAATTCCAGAAGTAATTTGATAGTTTCTTAGTTGATTGCATGGCTGTTGAGTTTACAAATTACTGCTTGCAGCTGTTTTTGCAGCTCTTCCTCAGGGTTAAGCTGCTCAGGAGGAAACTATCATATTTTAATTAAATCTAATAGGAAATAGAATGAAACTGGGTTTGTTTTTTTTTTTTTTTGAGGGGGGGCCAGTTTAAAAATATTTCTATTTAAATAATTATTTAGAAATTTGTTCATGCAATAAGTCCATTTACTGCACATTTATTGCAATTTTAATTTCAAAGTGCATTTCACATTTTAATCAGGATTTGTACAAGTGATTGAGAAACTGCTTACAAGAAGTTTTAACATTTTAAAGTGGTCACAGACTTGACTTTTAAAGAGGCTGCAGTAGGAGGAAACTTTGCTGGAGCAAACTAACAACCTGGCTCCCAATCAGTCTGTGAAAAGGAACTCAGAATAAAAACATAGACCTTCCAAAGCCACACAATCTTAGCAACATTTTAGGAAAGCATATTTATTCTTCAGAGCTTTATTATCAGACAATACCTCTCAGATACAGAAGACTATGAAGCCAACCATCCCAATGGTTATGTCCTGATTGATCCCCTTCTGACTACAAAGATATCCTAAGATTAAGTGAGAGCGATTCCTTACAAATGTTGGCATTCTCGATGCACTGATACTCCCACTCACATCTTATTCCACACTCTATGATTAATACAATGGATATTTTCATAATAGAGAGCAATGGAATCACCGAGAGTTTAGGACAGAGAAATGCTGGGAAGTCTTGTACTTTCAGAGGATTTCACGTACAGATATTAGAGTGAAACATAACTTTAATTTCTTTTTAATTTGAATTCCACCCCAGTAAATTATATTCTAACTACTAGACAATTCATTGACTTACCACAAAAATGATACAAGTTCTGTAATTCTTAGCCACAGCTGAATTTTCTGTCATGAACACAAATCTCCCTCTTCCATTCCCGTGACATCTTTTGTCTGGGTCTTGGGATGATTCCCTCTAAAATGTCACAATGCTCCTGACTGGGTGGCTGCTATATATATCAGGGAGGTAATGACCCACCCAGCAGTCACTGGGAGAACCTCTGGCTGCACTGCCCATGGCCCTCAGGCTGTGCTGGGCACTCCACAGCCCCTGTCTTCAGGATGAGCTTGGCCAGTCTTTACAAAAGGAGCCTGCAGGTTTCTCCCACATGGTAGAGGTGACTATACCACGTTGGTATCCTTGCTTTTATCTAAAAGTGCAGCAAGAAGTTCTTATGCAAACATGCTTTCTGCTTGACAGTAGAAGTGCTGAACTGAGTTATTTTCTTGTAAGAAAATACAATAATAGGTCACATGATCAAAATTGGATAATGCTTTAAATGGATGAGGTCTGCACGGTGTGCTGTGCCCTGATAGTTAAACCATTCAATGATGCATTATTTGGGGTTCTCAGTATCTAAGATGTAAAATTAGCCATGTTTTCTTTATCCACAGTGTTAGCTCAAAACTCTACCACTTTGAATGATACTTTAGAGAGTCTTTTCTTACCTGCATCATAAGGAACCAGCACCTCCTGGTGCAAAACACATCCAAAATACCTATTATTCCACAAGAACCACAAGGTATATGGAACCTGAAAGGCTTCTTAGCAGCCAACTACATACAAAAAATTTGAGTATAATTCCTGCAGGCATCTGTGGATGTTATCTTGATATTTCCAGACCACTTATACCTGCTGCTTGTTTGAAAAGTAACTTTTTTTTTAAGAGGTGTCAGTAGAAATTCTAGAGGAGAAAAAAATATTAAATAAACCTTTCTTTTTAATTGTAGTTTGCATGCTGTTTATATTGTACTGATGGTTTAACCTAGTATTAAGAAGCAAGAAGAACCAAGTTAATTTTAATGATTTTGAGATTCACTGTACTTAATTTCTCGTAACAGAGAGCCATTATATTCAGAAACTGATGGATATGTTCCCTTCACACTTCTGTCAACAAGCATTTTTAAAAGCTTATTATTGATTGCACTTAACACAAGGAAAAAGCATCATTCAGTGGCATAGGCTTTTGCCCAGTCGTGCTGAAAAGCACGTCCTATTTACATCACATTAGAAACTTGGAAGGTGAAAAGATAGTGATTTTTCAGATCCAAAACTTTTCAGAGTGATAACTCCTTTTCTACAAATCCTATTTCATAACAAAGGGCATACATTTTTTCCTGCCAGTTCATCTATGTTGTTCATAAATCCCTATATGAACCCAATACATGTATTACATGGATTCCAGATCTTTGTAAGTTTTTAAAAAATGTATTGCTGGGTTAAGATAGAGAAAGAATATATGCCCTTGGTCTAACCCAGGATGGTTAAGATGAGACGGAAGATTAAGTAATCTCTATTATTTCAGTTGTGTTTTTTCCCTGGAGAATGGGAAAAGGAGACTACCCATTCCTAAACTTTTACACTTCACACTTTGCAGGCTCAATATTGCAGTCAGATTCTTTAGAAGATCCTTTTCTATAAATATCCTTATCTTTGTATTTTTCTATCTCCTTTTCCAGATAGCATCCATTTTCTTACCTTGCTTTTAGAACTCAGATTTCAGGGATTCCTATTTTTTTTTCCAGTCTCTTCACTATAGAGACACAGAGGTTATTAGCTAATATTTCCTGTATGTTCAGGTAAAGACAGGAAGATCATCCTCAGTTGCTTTATTTTCACTATCCACAGAGTCTAAACAAACAAAAATCCTCCCAAGTATACCTGTATCACTTTCTCAAAATGCCTTACTGAAATGAGATTTCGACAGAAATAGAGCATCCTATTCACAAATTTTAGGCTATGTCCTAAGCCCACGGAAATGCCTAGTTCAACAGCATTATCAGTTTTCAACAGCACTGACAGTAAAGCTCCTCAGAAAAACTTGAAGGTCATAAAAAACTATTTGTTGCAAAATTCTACTTCCAGTCTTTTATACATATGTTTCTAACTGTTTTAAATTAAAGATCATACGTTGGTTCCTTCAGCTTTACCATTAATGTGCATGCAAAACACTAAGTATCACACATTCTAATTTTAAGCAAACAAAAAAGAACATATGAAACATTAAGTGTAAGAGAATTTGCAAAACTGTTGCTTAGAAAAGTCTAGAATGACAACAGCTACAAAATATTTTGTCTAAACAGAATTTAGCATATAAAAATAATTTTCATAAGACGGAGGTAATTTTTACATGAAATTAGCAGGGGCGGAAGGAGCAGAAGTCAACTACAGAAGTGGTACTGAACCACAGGACATCCTGTCCTGCCACATAAATTCATCACTGTTAGAAGAAACTGAACAGGTGTTGTTCTTTTCTTCATGAATTTATGCCCAGGAACTAAGTCAGGAGACAGCTGGAATATTTATATATCTATTTCTCTAGAAAGAGATCTTACAACAATATCAGAAATGCATGGAATGTCTAACAGTCTTAGGGAAAAAGGTGTCTATCACATTTCCAGATCAGCGATTTCAAAAGCCAGAGCATGAAAAGACTGAACATGAATGTTGCATATAGGTAAGGATTTGGATAAAAAGGACTTTACATGATTTCTTACTCAGTTTCCAAGTTTTCTCCCATAATTCATTCCATACTATCAGTTATAAGGCCCAGTTTTAAAAATGGTGGCTGTTTTAAGCTAAATTGACAATTACCTGCAGTGAAAAATCTTGCACATTTGATATTTCAACTAAAAATATGTCTGAATTATTTCAATTGTTTCTTCTTGTAATTCAGAAGGAATTTCCTCTCTTTGCATGTAATAGTTGAGAAAAATATAATAAAAGTTATTAAAGTGGCAAATTATAACAAACTTCAGTGTCAGCATAAGTTGCACGCTTTCAAAGAATTAATTTTCCTTTGCCTTTTTTTACCTACTCTGGAATCCTTAAATATGCTTTTAAATACAGTCTTTGAAAGTGTCAGACTGTCACAGAAGCTCCATTTATAGCCTTGGCATTTCTTCTCTTCTAAAGGACACAGCTTTTCATCAGACAGTCTAAGCTACACCTAGGCTCAACACATGCCTCTCCATCATTCCAAGGCAAACCAGCCCCAGCTTAGTTTTGATTGCTACAGATTTCACTGAAAGTCTTGTCTTAACACTATGAAACTGAATAAAGTTAACCACTTTGACTCTCAAAATGTTCTATTGTGTATTTGGCCAGGGTGAAATATAAATGCTGACTTAAATCTTCCTTAACAAATTACTGGAGAAACAAGAGAGAAGGCACAAACCATTCTTCCATTCAAGCATTCCCCAGTTCCACCTGGGCATTCAGAGCACTGTTCTTGCCCAGCAGCTGTAGAGACACCTGAACTCTTGCAGCAGTTTGTACTCAGAAGTAGCACATCATTTTTTTACATGTACTGCATGACTTACCAGTCCCAATAGGTGCAACCTAAGGCACTCCAAGTACAAATTGTTAATTTTTTTTTTTTAAATCTTCACATTTTAATTTTGAAAAATACAAGACTATGTTTTGTATTAATCACATTTTGTCATAATAAGATTCCTTCCCTCCAATATAGTAATAGTTTTAGAGTATTCTTAGTAACTCTTAATAACCTCAGTTATACCATAGCTGAAATTAAGATCTGAGCTCTAAACTGCAAACCAGTAAAGTCTTATGTCATGTTGGCTATGAGCTAAATACAAAATGCATTTCCAGAAATATTATTCTCAAAGAGCTATGTCACTGGATATTCCTCATAATTGTGAGCTTCATTCAACTGAATAATGACTCACCTAGAATTACATGTTCATATACAAGAAACTCTTGCCAACAAAAGAACCAGACTCTTGAAGTGTGCCACCAAGGAAAATTGATTTAATTGCAGAATACTGATTTTTCAGTACGCTTGCAGGGCAAGACAAAAATGTAAAATTACGGAGAGTTTGCACTGCCTTTTATATGAACACTGTTAAGTCAAAAATCAAGGATTTATAACATAGGAACATGAAAGGCAGACGAAAAGGACAATGTAAATTATTGGTCTTACATCAGTTCTATTTCAGTGACATTTCTCCCCACAAATTAAGAGCTCGAATAGAAGGCACACATCTTTATGTACTGATTTTTCAGTGAAAAGTTGAGGCAATCACAAAGGGCTGTAGGTCACATCCCATAGTTGCAGTATTCTGCAAGTAATAGGAAGGCATGACTGTAAGCTCCACTGTTCAGACCAGGGATGCATTCTATCTCTGCAGCAGATTCTGTGACTGCAAGGTCCACAGGAATTATTCAAAGGTAGAACTATTTTGTATGTTCTTGACCACCTCCTTGTGGCTTTATTATCTCAGATTCTGACCTAGACTTTAGCCAGCAGTCAATAAGTAGACAAAGACCTGTAAAGTGAAGTCTACCAACTCCATTCACTCCACTCCAACTACCACTCCAGTCAGTAGTCTGATGACAACTTTCCAAAGCACTTGTTAATGCTACTCATAGTTAAAGCCAAGAGTTGTCATGGGGACATCATAAAAGATTTGTTCAAGTCAGTTTCACAAGTCATTAGCTATCAGCTGAAATTCCCATTTCCCTAACTCAAATTTAAACCATTAAATCATACTGCTCTCAACTGAAAAAGATGACAACAATAACCCCTCCAAAGAAGAAGCACATTCTTACATTTTCATTAATTTACATCCTTGCACTTAACCTTCCAAACTAAAGAGAACCCAGAATACTTGGGAAGGCGAGTCTACAATATTTTCCTCTGAAAGGGAAGCTTTAACTGAGAAAGCATGGCATGTAAATTTATTTTATTTTTTATATGTACCATTGTCTTTCTGTGCCCTGAAGGTTTATATGCATAAAACCAATACAGGAACTATGTCCCATAAGCAATAGGTAAAAAAATTTCAGGTACATAAACCCCACAAGTGAGAGAAGATATGAAAAATCATTTCTATTGAATAATACATTATTTTTTCCAAGTATTTATGATACAAAAACATAAACTGGAACAGCAGGTTTTTAAAATTTTGTTCATCTTTCCTTCACAAATCATAAAACGTTGAGAAAAAAAATACAAAACCATGCCCCCAAGAGGAATTAAGACACTTAGCAGGCACATTAGTCATTCATACACACAGATAATTTAGTCAGTTTTAAAGTGTATTAAAATCAGTTCAAATAACCCACTATTCTATTTACTTAGAAGGAAATAGTTTATCACTCTCTTCTCAATGTAGGTATATAGGACAAAAGAGACAGTCACTTGAGCTGTTTTTTAGTGAGGCAGAAACGGGCAGCTCACCAATGCAGAAAATTAGGGAAGGAAACGTTGTGACAGATGCAGAAGAAATGCAAGAGACAAGCAACAAGGCTGGCCAGGAGAGACTAGAAGTATTGATGGGAACATGTCAGGAACCTTTAAGCAGATAAAAAATGGGGAAGCAGAGTTCAGTAAGTCACAAAATTATGCACAATTTCAACTCTGAAAACATAATCACTTGGGAGACATTTAAGGTAATACTTGGTAGGGTTGAAAGTCAGCAGCAAGGAATAAAAAAGACAAGCAAAATGTTTTCTTTATACAATTTACAGTATATAGAGTTGTTTATATACCATAGGCACCCACTGCGTAGCAGTTTACAGGTAAAATAAAGCTATTTCAAATTCCAAAAGAAGGGCACAATGGAGGAATTCAAGCTGGACGTGAGAAAGTAGTTAAATCTTATGGTCAGAAGGGAGGAAAAATAGAATAAGAAATCTAGAAATGCTGTATAGAGGGGGAAAACAGCACGTTTTCCAAGGGAATATTTCTAACTATTTGTGAAGGATGTGAGGAGTGAATTAGAGCTAACTCCTAGGGCCTAAGGTGTCAGATGCATTAATACAAGCACCACTCTTCAAATTGGGAGGGTTGAGGAGCAATTGTCCCCAAATCTTCTACCCACACATTGCTATTCAAGCATACCATAAAACTTACTGAAATTAAAAAAAAAAAAAATTAAATAAGCAACAGCAACTACAATAGCAGCAACAACTACAAAGAAACCAAACCAGAGGACTACTGAGAACAAGATGAACTTGAAATGGGGAAAAATTTTGGGAACACTGTCACCAAAGACAGCACTATTATACCACTGCTGTAGTCTGTATTGATGATAACAAGCATGGCACTATACTAAATATGAAAAGACTGTCTTACCAAAAGAACAGACAAAAACTCCTGTCCTCTTGCTCCATATACATTCTGACTGAAATTCCAAGATTCTTTTATAAGACTGATATCCACATGTATGAAGAACCCAAACATTAAAATAATGTGAAGACACAAAAATAATGTTGAGTAATGGTGCTCTTTTGTGCATGTAGCCAAAGGCTCCAAGATCACAAGCTAAAGTAGGGAAATTTATGTGGAATTTACATCTCCTGCAATGAAATTCTTCTCAAGCACAAAGTTGGCATCAGAAAGGCAGATTGCATATTCCTTTATTTATAAATCCAGCAAAATGCCAAGGTTTACTTGTTACAACTGCTGAAATTTAGGTAAGAGCAAAGATATCTTTTATTGAGGGATGTTGGTTTAGGTGCAGCTTAGTTAATGATTTCAGCTGCTGTAATAAGATGGCTAAAATATGTAACAGCTAAAAGCACACATCATTTTGGAAGACCATTAGAAAGACTTAGAGTCTCATCTGAGAAATTTTTACAGAGGTTCACAGGTTTTTCCTTGTCTTTTTTTTTTTTAATTAAATGATACACTGAAATAACTGAAAGGTGAGTCAAAAAAAGCACTTCTTGACTCACACCTGTTAGGAATTACATCTCTATTGGGATCAATGCTGCATTGAAGGTTGTGGCAATCCTTTGGAAGCACAACTTCATTATTAATACAAGTAATGTTAAGTGTACAGATTTAGGAAGTTGAAAGGTTAAGAAAAGTATAAGGAACCAGAAAATTACAAAATTACTTTTCTGCTGTTATCTGGTGGCTCAATGTTAAAAGATTAAATATCAAGACAAGAATTGACTCATTGAAATGTCATTATTTTTCTTTTCTTTAGAGGTAGTTATTGCTCTACCAGCTCCTTGGAGTAAGAGAAGCATTTTCTATACAAGGACCTGCAAATACTTCCCATATTGTTACTAATGGATAACAGTAGTTGGTAAAATTTTACAAAATGGTTTATCCAAGGGAATCCTCTTATTTGTCAATGTCAGCTAAGTTTAAATCAACTGTAGTCATAAAAAATGGCAATAAACACTTCCCTTATTCATTCATTTTAGGTTAAAAATTTGCATTTTTGTATAGTTACCTGTGCACAGATGTAGGCTTTAGCAGCCGTTGTAAACCACTGGAGCTCTTCAAATTAAAGTGAAAATGGAAGGGCAAAGATCAATGGAAAGAAGATTCATATGAAGGAAATTATCAACCATCAAAAGAATATTTGACATCCCCAAAAGCCTGGAATTATATTTAAGTATAAAGACTGACCATATATTATTTTCCATGAAAGTCTTAATTTGTCTTTTTAATGATGTCTTAAAAATATTAGAACAAACATATAAATAAAGCTCAAGACCAAGGGTGATATTTGAATCAAACAAGCGGATAGAACGTTAGCATTTGGGCAATATATTATAGCATTCACCAAAACTGTTCGCAGAGCTCTTATTTAAGAAATTTTTCCTAAGTCCCTGTGTCAAATATTCTAACATTTAGATATTAAAGAGATTAGAGTTATAGATAGTATAGAAGCAACAGTACTTATTCAGAGCAGAGAAGTGTGGGCAAAGAAATTAGATGAAAATGGGTTAAAAATAAAATATGTGTAATTACACCTTCTAAGCTACTTCTTTTTGAAAGCACTCTACCTTAGAGAAGATAAAATTTAGCAGTGAGTCACCTCATATAATTCTCTTCCAGAATAGCTTGTTTTTTAAAAGGGGAAGTAGTGATTTGGTATTAGAAACTAAAAATGATTTTGTGGAAAATACGCTATTATACCTGCCATAAAAAAAATCTTTTGATTAAAAGACTATGAAAGCTTAAATTCATTTGGGAAAAGTACAATAGACTGACTAAAAGTGTGACAGAAAACTGGCCTATGATCACCCAGGCAAGCTACTGAATAGCTTCCACAATAAAATGTTGGCTGTTCTTCATGTTTTGCATGGAAGAGTTGCTATGGAAAAATATCTATATTTTTATTTATTTGCTAGATCAACGACTGATGATCTAGTACAGCACAGTTGTGATAGTACATTATTACTAACAAAACTAGCAAAGCTTTTCTTTACTCGACAAAATGATGGACAAAAAGTCACACATAAAAAGTAAGGGAATCAGAGTTTAAATTTTTTTTCTGATGAAAGCAAAGGTAAATACTTTTAGGTAATGCCAAATGGTGCCAAAATGTATATAAATAAATTGTTGCTTTTTAAACATGTAAAACTATTTTATGGAGAATGACAACTATACTACCTTAAGCTATCATAATATATGACCAAAAGTATTTATCATTGCTGTCATAAAGTGATGAATTCTGTTTAAACCAAGAAACAAAAATCTTGGATGATAGCAGCAGATATATGAGTGAGCAAAGATAAAATATGGAGACAACCGCAACAGTTCAACCTTCAAATCTTATGTACTTAGTTGCACATTATTATTTTCATAGTGTTATTTGCTTATAAATTTTATTTTAATTTTTATTCTATATATTTATGGGATACAAAAAAGGAAGTGTTTGGTTATGGTCTTCATTTTAGAATTATGGAGCCAAAGGAATAGAAGAAATGCAATTTGTATGCTCTCATCTATCTTTAACCTTTAAAGGACTACTCTGCTCAGTAGTAGTCTTTCAAACAAAGAAAAAATTGTTATCTTGTGACTGCTGATTGCATTGTCAGAATTATGAACGATGGAAAGAATTTTAAACAGGAGCCTTCAAAAATTACTGATGTAGGAGACAGAAAGTGTCTTTGTTTTAATTCTTCATTTTAATAACAAACAACAACATTGAATGGATTAATTCTCAGGTATAACATGGTTTGTTATACATAATATGATCCTTTATATCTACCACATCATGTATATGTCCTTATATCCTAATGATAAATAAGTGAAGCAGTTAACACTTTCAGATATAGTTATTATCTTTACATTAGCTTCACTAAAACTGCAAAAGGCAATACTTGCATTACTTACTTCCTCACTTTACAAATGAAATTGCATAAGTAGTTTCAAACAGAAGATCTGGATCTACTGATTTGTGAATGATCATAGGATATTTTTCGACAATTAATAATTAATGTAACTTAATGGACTGCTGCTCACTTGTGATGCTTTTCCAGGATGGACAATTGAAAAGGCTATATGGAGATTATTTTGTGTCTCTTTCCTTCTTTCTAGTGTTTTTTTTTGGTTGTTGTTATTTTCTTTTTTGTTTGTTCGGGTTTTTGTTTTGTTTTGTTTTTTTAAATAGTGATCTAAAAATTAACTGCAATAGTTCATTATAAATCTCTAAGGTACTACACTCCTCATAGGATTTTACCAAATTTTGCAGCTCATTTTAAAAAATGTTGGTATTTTATGACAAACAGAAAGCACAGGGAGAGATTTAGTAAAGAATAAAAATTCTCAGGAATCCTGAATGAAAATTATTGGCACAAGTTCAGTGGAACGTGTTGTTTTGGTTTTTTTTTTTCCAAGCAGACACAGTTTCCTGAAAGTCACTACCTCATCCAAGGATGGTGCAACACAGAAACAGCAGTCAAACCTGGTAAAATCTGCAAAGAAGCCTGGAACATTCATCAAAACTCAGATACATGCCACACTGAAAACAGCACATTTATAGAGACCTCTATTTGTTGTTCCTTCTCTCAGAGGCAGGATCCCCACTATTCTGAGTATTTCTGTGACAGACCTCCTTGGCATTACATTAGGGATGCCACCAACCTTTGCTTGAAAATAGCCAGCCTCTCCTGTTTTTCCAGAGACACACATTTAGTGATCCCAATGAACTTCCCATTTAAAAAGGAAAGCATCTTGATTTCATAGAAAAATACCATGGCCTATTTTATAACAGAAGTAGGGGATGCTAATGTTTAAACACATATTCTGTATTATTTCATGGAGGAACTTAGAGAATATTTATGCTTATTCACACATAAATTATTTTAAAGTTTCCAGAAACATAATTCTGAAATAAATTGTTCACAAAGTTGTAGTTTATTGCAAGCAACCTATAAGGATTCCCATTTACATCAGTTAAAAAAAATTATTACATGAGTAATAGTGCTTATAAGCAACTTCAGAATTTCAAGGTTTTACCCAACAAACATCAATATCAAAGATTAAATGGTCTAGCATAGATGTTAATTCTTTACTGATGCTAAATATACCTAAGCAACTGAAACTTTATGTATGTTATCGTGTGCTCACCTTATGAAATCCTGTTTAACTTTCACATATTATTTTACATAATATTTTATTACTGTAATAAAATAACTTTCAAATATACATTTAGAAGGCCACTAAAATAAAATTTCTTGAATAACTTATTAAAATCTTAATGCTTAAATACAAACCAATAATTTAAAATAATATTTATTGCAGCTACCACATCATTATGTTGTACATTTTCTATGATATAATGCTACATATTTTGGATGAAAATTGTATTATTTAGAGTCTACTTCTGTTTGCAGTCAACTTAAGAGCAATTGAGTTTTCTGTGAGTGGCACAATATTCCTTAAAAGATTTATTAATATAAGCAGGTTAATTTCAGAGAAGCTGAATCATAGGTTTGTTGAAAATCATTGCTTTAGCAATCACAATGTTGTGAATTTTGTAATTTTTTACCAAATGTTTTTTATCAGGATCAGAAATGTTTCCCAAGACTGGAATGCTTTTCTTCCATTTGAGAGTTCCCTTATGGTAGTACCTGTATAGAAGCTGACATGTATTACAAAACTGGAGTTGATTTTCAGCCTTTGATGGAAGCACAGGATATTCCATGTTGGAGGGGACCCACAAGGATCATTGAGTCCAGTGCTTAGGTGAATGTCCTGTATGGGGATCAAACCTGCAGTTAGAAAATCTTTATTAATTTTTCCCTTTCTTATGAGTATGTCAACACTGGTGTACCTTTCTCGTGAGTGCAATAGTCATGGTGGATACTCTGCAACTGCTGTGGATGCTCTCAGTCTCCTCTTCACCTTGTTACATTCTGTATAAGTTATTAGATAGTCCCTTATGCAAAGGTGATAACCTATTTTTACCCTCTTGCATTTAGCAGCAACAAGGATATAGGATCCTTCTTTATAACAATCATTTTGCCTAAGTTATTTAATTCATGGCAAAATACTTATCAGAGAAGAGAACGAGAGAAGGGCGTGGCAGAATTTCTTTACTGCTAAGCAGTTGACTTCACTGATACCTGAGATAAAAGACCATGTTTGACTTCACAGTTCCACCTTACGTTATTAATTGTAATTTTTAAATAATGACACTTTTAGAAGTCTAAAACCATCACTACCAAGCCTTCAAATTACTTGGTAATTTCAGTCTCCCTCAAAATCTACTATCTTTTTGCTATTTATAGAAAAAGGGAAGAAGATAACTTTTTTTCTGATTCATTTTTAAGAATGTGACAAGTAGTGTCCTTCAGGGATCTGCATTGGGACCAGTGTTATTTAATATCTTTATTAATGACATAGATGAAGTGATCAAGTGCACCCTCATCAAATTTGCAGATGGCACAAAGCTGAGAGGTGCAGCTGCCACACCTGAAGGGCAGGATGCCATCCAGAGGGACCTGGACAAGCTTGGCACGTGGGCCCGTGGGAATCTCATAAGGTTTAACAAGGCCAAGAGCAAGGTGCTGCACCTGGGTTGGGACAACAATATCAATACAGGCTGGGGATGAACAGATTTCCTGCTGGGAAAGTCTTGGGGGTGCTGTGGGATGAGAGGCTGGACATGTTCTGGCAATGTGTGCTCGCAGTCCAGAAAGGCAACTGCACCCTGGGCTGCATCCAAAGCAACGTGGCCAGGGCAAGGGAGGGGATTCTGCCAGTCTGTTCCACTCTGGTGAGACCCTCTGGAGTGCTGCATCCAGGTCTGGGGTCCCCAGCACAGGAAGGATGGAAAGGACATTGTTCTGCTGGAGTGAGTCCAGAAGACAACCACAGGGATGGAGCACCTCTCCTACAAAGAAAGGCTGAGAGAACTGGGTTTGTTCAGCCTGGAGAAGAGAAGGCTGTGGGGTGATCCTATTGCAGCCTTCCAGTACCTGAAGGGAGCCTACAAGTGAGTGTGTGCTCCAAGGTCTAATGACAGTATGTCCTGCACAGGCAACATGAGGAGAAAGGATGTATTTCCTGATGAAAAGCACATTGGCCTCATCAGGAAAATTAATAGAAACTTGAAGAAAGAGGTTGGTATCATGAAGAGTACTTTTAAAAATCTTTCAGAAATAATAGCCCTCCTAGGGTGCTCATTTTGCTCCACTGAGTATAATGAGAGTTTATACAATCATTTTATTGTGGGTATTTCAAATAAGAGCAGATGGCTCATAAGTCTTATTCTCAGGCCTGGATTTCTTTTAGCCTAACATGTAGGATATGTGCTCAAGCAGTGATTTAAATACACTGAGTCACCTCTTTTTGAACCAAGACATTTCTTGATGGGGAGGTGGGAGGAAAAGAGGTGTGTGCATTCAGTTTTCACATACAGGTAAGGCTTTTTCTTTGTTGTAAAGTACTGAAAAGAAGAATTTTCATTTTCAATGGATAAGTCAGTGCCTTGCAAGGGGGATTCAAAGTTATTGTACAGACTTCTTATGAAGGAGGAAGGAGTCTCACATTACCCAAGTACAAAAAATTGGCCTCTTCCCTATTCTGCTTGTTTATATACATTTAAACTTAAATTGCATAGTGATAATTTTTATCAGAGCACTGTACGTGCTGTGTGTAAACCACTGCCCAGCAAGGAATTCTCACTGAAGTGCTGGCAGGATATCATGCCAGGATATGACAGGCATAAAGGTGACCAATGGCCCCAGAAAATAAAATGGGATTATTAAGAATTTTACTTTCTAAATTTTTGGCTAATAAATCCCATCAACTCTTTTTTTTAATTAAGAATTCATACACCATTCATGGAAGCTTTTAATTTATTTTTTTCTCTCAGTGTCATTCAGGCTGATTACGTAACACAAAGTACCACTGTTGAGGGTTTTAATTGTTTCTGCATGTCTCTGCTTGCACAGGAACAGATATAGATATTTTCTTTTGGCAAACTGAAGGGTAGTTTGAAAAAAACTACTAAAAGAGAGCATTACTTCATTTCTTGGATACTTTATACAATCTTTCTTGTGCAATGTATTTACTGTGCTATCAAAAATAGAACTGTCCTTTCACTTTGTCTGGTTCAATTAAATGCTATACTTGGAAGAATATAAGTTTTAAAGAGTGACAAGTTTTATTGAACAACTTCTAGACTGTAAGAGAAAGTCAATAAACTATGATAAGATGACAGTTGATATGATGTTGATAATCTAACAAATCCTTTAATAAAAATAGCAAAGAAATGTAGACACAACATAAATTGAATATACTTCTATATGACACAAATATGTCAGGTAAATTTATTGAAAAGAAAAAGAAGAAAAAAGTGCCATTCCAACACCCTGAAATCACAGGGAAAGTCTTCACATAGTAGATCTATACCTCCTTGACAATGTTTTATAAGGATTTAAGGGTGATTTGCTTACTTCTCAGTATTTTACAAAGACATTACTGAACTCTTACAGGATAATTGGGGTAAGCAATCACGAGCAAATTTGCAATTTAAATGCTCTTCTATGATCCTGACCAGGCAGAAACAAGTGCAGATGGTGACATTCAGACATGAGTTCATTTGTCATCAATATACAGGACAGAGCAGTTACTAAGTTTGGTTCCATAGAACCATATTAGTAAAAGAAGACTGCTATTAAGGGAGTCCCTCTTGAGCAACTAGAACTAAGAAAGGGAAGGAGAGAAGATGTGAAATGTCACTAATGTTTTATCTAAAGAGTGACTGCAAAGAAAGGTGGTTATTTAGGCTGCTACCAGAAAAAAATATTACAAATTCTTTGTTGAAGTGACTGGCAAAACGTGAGAGCCTCATATAGCTCTGATTGCAGCTAAAGTTTAGCTAAACTTGACTATCAGTAAGTTATGTTGTATGCAGAATACCCAGAATTTAGCAGAGTATAGATTACTCAGTGGTAAGTCACAATCAGAATGTGCAAGGACATTTTATTATATATAAATTCACACTGACAAAGAGCAGTAGTTTCTTTGATACCCATCAACTCCTTTTTACTTACACACTTCATAATTTTCTCTTTCCAACCTACTGCAACACAAACTTTGCCTTCTCATAGAGCTGCAGTTGTATGCTTTTTCTTAGTTTTAGAGATTTTTGTTCTTTTAGATAAACAATATGTTTGGTTGCAATTATAATTAGCATCAGCCTATGACAATGAGTTTTAACTGTTGCCTGGTTATCCCTGAAAAATAGGGCATGCTGGAGAAAATTGGACAAAAATATTAAAAGGATAGAGAACTTTCCTTTCAAGATGTTTTTTCATATGTGTAGCAGTTCTTCAGCAGGGAAAATACAGGGAGACACTTAACTACCAAGATGAGATTGCTTGCTGTTATTTTCTTTTACTGCTAAAAAGCAGTGTCTTGAAAAAAAATTAATTTACCCATATAGCACACGGTTACAGCTCGAAGACAGAAGTTTAAGCAAGCACATCATCACCCACTAATACTGAAAAGAAGTTTCTACTGAATGCTGTGTGCAGCTGGGACTATAGGAAAGATCTAGGTAGAAAACTCATCTTTTCCCAGATTTAAATGTTGGTGAATTAGTTGGATCAACATCAAATATGATGAAATTTTGGAATTAAAATAAGAGAGACATTTTTAAATATCTATAAGTAAGATTAAGTAATATCCAACAGCAGAAATATGTTAATTTTCACTTATTCTGGTTTTGGAGACTTTGTTTCAAATAGATGCTTCTTTAGCACAGTAGATTTATACTACACAATGCAACAAGGTTAAATTGAGAGTCAAGCTATAGGTGAGCTAGATTACAGGCAACAATAATAAACCTAATAGATTTAGAATGGCCTAATACATTCAAACAAATTATGTGTTTTATTAGATAACAGCACTGACAGTAGCTGACTGTTCTGCAGTGTTTGTGTAGGTTTTACGACTTCACTACTTTTTAGATTCTCAGACTCATCATTAATGACAGCAATTCACTCTGAATCAGGTATTATTTTAATATAGCCTACTATGACAATAATACATTTCTGGAGGTGGCTGCCTCCTCATAATGAAATAGTAACAATTTTCCTGGTGAGATCATCTTTTCCTGCTCGCCCAGCCTTCATGCAGTAAAAATGCCCTTCTTGCTTTCATGTTCTGACTGAAGAGGTGTGAGATTCCTCACAGCACTCCATGCTCCCCACAGCCTCACTATGTCTTGGAAGATTAAATAAGATTCTGCATTTACATACCCATGCCCTTCTCTGCTCCTCAACTAAGGAAGAACTGACTCAGCCAAGGAAATGGTGATGTAACAGCCAGTGATTAAATAACATTGCATCACAGGAATGCAGCTATTCTTTTCTGATTATAGCCTGCCTGCAAGATTTTATTCCTGATTCAGGCCTCAAGTATAATTCTACCTTCTGGCAACAATGTCATCTATTAATTTTTTACATTAAAATTGTTTGTTCAGGTTGGGCAGGGAATTAAGGAAAGGGAAAACAAGCTGAAAGGGAAAATCTTATTGTAACAAACTTGTTTTGTAACATGAGACCCCAAAAGAATAGGTTTTGTATCACACACAAGATTGAAGTCTCCTGCAGCAAAAAGAAGCTTCCTGACAAACTATTTTCACCCTTGGAGCCATCCTAATATAGGGACTTCTCCAAAGGCCATCATCTTCTAGATTTGTAATCACCCCCTAAAAAGCTTTGGCAGCCTTACCAGAAGAAGGACTTTCCTTCCACAGAGTGGAGGGTTTAAAAGTCCAAGCACTACAGCCCTGGCACCCAGGTGTGCATAAGGAAACCTACAGATGCAGAAAGTTCACCTCAAGGCTTTGGTTTTGACCTTCAAGGCTCTGCTGGGTTTTCTCCAAGGCAGTGCAGGCATATTGGAAACCCACCAGCTGCAATCTGTGTATGACTTTCCAAGAGTTATGGACCCCAACAGCCTCAGTCAGGAAGCTACATGAAGTTAGTGGGAACAAATGGAAGCTGTCACTTCACTGGTTTCACATTATATATTTTTATATCCCCTCTGCCAGCAACATTGGTGCTCCTTTCTTCACATGAGGAGCTCTTGGTGAAGTTCAGTCTAAGGAACCCAACCTATACTGGTTTTCATAAAACACTCATAGGGAGTCATGTTCACAAGGATTTCTTAACATTTAAATTTATTTTAATTTTATTTTTATGTTAATACATTAACATAGAAATATGTTTATTTGGGGGTGTTTGCTCACCTATTTGTTTCAGTCTTCATGGATGATGAATTTAGAACAAGAACTGTTCAAAGTAAAAATACATAAAATGTAGTTTCTGATTTTAAATGGAAGCTAGAGATCACACTGAGAAACAAAGCAAATTAATATTACAGCTGTTACAACTGTAAATGACAGAGGTGCTGTTAGATAAATAGTGCTGCTAATTCTTCACTAAGTGTTAGAAACTGTAAATCATTAAGATATTTCTTCTCTAATAGAAGCAATTTCAGCTGGCTGATGATTTTTCTGTAGAATTAAAATAATTTCCTGTAATAGAAAAATTGCAAAAAGGACTTAATTTTCCAACTACAGAGTTTCATGAAATAATTTATCTAGAAAACCATTACCTTTTTTAACATTCTTATCATGTTCCCTAGAATTCTTACACTATGTTTTCCTTTGTAAATCAGTTCTTTGCCTGTAATTATTTCTAAGAACTCTTAGTTAAGTATTTATTCAATGCTAATTTGTAAAGTAGACTATTTAAAGAATATGCTGATTTATTGACTGAGGAAAGTGTGAGCTATAAAACAGCAGAGAATCAAGACACCTAACCTAAATTTCAGAGCTTATATGGTCTTAAACCATGTTTCTTCTATGATTAAATCTAAGCAAATCTTACTTTTTATATTAGCTTAGCAATGAATTGTTAAACCACAATGAAACCTTGCATGGAAATTGTGATTCAAGCTATATTTATGTCATATCAATATGAATTAGTTTAATTCTAGTTTAAACCAATACTGCAAATCATTCTTAAATATCCACAGGGCTTTACAGATTTTTAACAAAATTACTTTAAAATGTCTTCTTGTCAAACCTACATGACTTTCAAATGCAAGTAAAGATGCTTGAAACTCAGAGTAATCCTCTCACAGAGCTTCAGAGCTGTGAGATGAAATCAAATCATATACAAGATTTGCAGCCACAGGCAATCAAAAAACTAGGGAGAAATAATTGAGGCTGTAACAACATCAGCTTTGACGCCAGTGTCTGCTGCCTTCACAGCAGGGTGGTGCAAGGAAGCCTGTGCAAGGAGAGAATCATCCCTAGTTCTCATAGCACCCAAGTACCAGAATCCACCTTCTGCCATTCCTCCTTCCTTCCTTCACAGGAGAGGGAAAAGCATTCAAAAGCACAGAAAAAGCTAATACACTCCCTCAGATACTGGGAACCTCTAAAAAACTTTTAGCTGTTCAGAAACATCACCAAGAAATCCCTATTGGGTCCATTTCAGGAAGGACAGAGAGCAGATCATGTGCAGTTGTTTGAGTGATACTTAAAAAAAAATTTAAAAAATTTGAAAGTAGTGATATACGTTCAAGAAAAGATGAATACACTATGCCTAAGATGTTTTAAGGCACCTTCTATTCTACTGAAGTGTCAAAAATAAGCATTAGCAGCTGGGCAGATGGAATTCATGCTGAGAGAGTAATGCAGTGTCCAGTACAGTTAAACCACAAAGAATAATAACTACCAAATTGCAACATGATATTTGCCTGTGTCCAGAGCTCGGTGGGAAATCCTGAAGCAACTCCAGCCACTGTGATTATGCACCATTTGGAGTTCTTATTTAGTAGCTTTGCTCTTTATTAGCTTTTTTCATAGAGCATTGCAGGATCCTTAATGGACCCTTAATCAGCTGATTGCCAGATCTTCCAGTGCAAAGAAGGGTCAAGAAACACTGCAGCATCTCACCCCCTCATACACACCCTACAGCACCCCACCTCTTCAAGTGTCCTGGCAACCTAGTTAGTTGGCCTTATGTCAGGGATCTTTGCTTAAAGTTTTTTTCTGCATCTCACCCACTTAAGATCAGCTGAGTGGCACATAGGGTACCATATTTAGATTAGAGAATCTGGCTCTTAATTTCTAAATGTTGTCACCTGATTTGGCTTTCTATAGCCCCATTGGTATGACGTAATCTAACAGAAAACTTCTGCCTTTGCTACTTTGTAATTTCAGGATTGTGCATAAATAAGTAATTCTTTCAAAAATCATCTCTTTTAATAACTATGGGAACACTTCTTTGAAAAGTTGTCTTTGTATTATTGTTTCTGATGAGATAGCTCTAAATTTAAATCATCATACCTTAACATTTGTCATACAATAGCTCATCCACTGATACACTGTGATTAGAGAGATAGTATTGACAGCTTCTAGTCATGAGTTCCAATGTAGAAGTTTGCAAAGGTAGAGGTTAATTACCTCAAGATTAGTTGAATAATCCCACCGTAATGAAAACTAATGAAAAAGGCTCAATAAAATCATGTTTTAAAAAAGTCTTCTAATGCTGAGTCATGTAAAGAACCAACCAAATTGGGAATTTTGTTTCTTTTAAAATTTCACATGAAGAACCTTCAAAAAAGAACATGCTCATTACCAAAATTTAATAGGTCCTATTGTTCTCTTTTTTAGATTATCATCAATGTACTGCAGTACATACTGGGCATAG
>VZTT01048210.1:2070-54438 GCA_013400855.1 Buphagus erythrorhynchus
TAGAGTATTAAATGCTTATTATGAGCAAAGGCACACTTAAAATAAAATATCTAATTTAATTATCTGAAATGGCTTGAAGATTTTAAGTCCTATCTGATGTATAAAGCACCTGTACTGAAATAACTGTGATAAAAGCTCATCTCTCTGTCTGGCTCTGACTCTGCCAGGTGAAGTGTTCTAGCAGGGTACATTTATCTTTAATTTATAGCAAAAATAACCTTTGCTTGCTCTTGAACAGCAAGACTGGTTTGTTTCTAGCAGGTGCCTAGAGGAGGAAGGGGAGTTGCTCTTCAAGGGTTACATCCTTGATGATTTGGGACAGTTTTTGAAAAATGGCAGCCCCAGAATGAAGCAATACTTGTGTTTTTCTTGTGTAGCAACTCAAATATCCAGTCATGGCCTTCTGAGACAGAGCAGGGATGTAGAAGTGCTGATTCTGTAGAAGATCCTTAATCCTGCCACTCTGTTGACATTTTTGTTGATTGATGATAAGTTGCAGGCAGCACCTAGCAGCAAATTATCCGGTGGGAAGAACCGAACAATGGATTCTACTTGAAAAGCTCATTTCACTGCCATCACAAATCAAACCATAATTGGAATATGCTAAAAGTAGAAGAGTAGTTCTTAACTTTGAACATAGTTATAAGTTACTTTGATTAATGTAAGAAAACTTTGAAATCAGACTCTGCTTAATGTACTGCAGCTTTTCCCTGAAACAAAGCAGTTGTTGAATCCTTGGGGTGTTTGCAAATTTGCCTTCTTTTTTTTTTTTTTACATATCATGAAATCAGGGTCCTTCTCTGTGTAGCAATTTTCTGTCAAAACTAAGACTTTAAAATACGAAAAACAAACAGCTTGGTAAGGACACAGTAGATAGTTTTCAGTTAGAATTTGTCTTTATTGGATCTGCTGAAAATGGAGGATGTTGGTCAAAACTCTGTGAGGTCTTGAGAGTGTGTGTGGTGTGGGCAGCAGTTCAGCAGCTGTTGGATGTGACAGCTGGAGTGTCCCTCACAGCTCCTGCCTGCCATTCCTTGGGAGCAGTGTTGGGAAGCTCTTCCACTGGCATATGTGGAGCTTTGACTTTTCCAAGCCAGTGAAGACAAAGCCAAGAACCATCTTTATAGCACAGGCTCAATTATTGATCATTTGGTTCCTAAATTACAGGAAAATGGAGTAAGCCAGCCTCACCTGCTGCTCTCTCCTCACAGAGCTAGGGTGCCACAATTGTCCCAACCTTCCTTCTCCAACATGTTAAGACCATGTGAGAAATTTTTAATATCAATTTTTTGTTCTCCTTGTTTCTGGTTACTCAAGATCTTGTAATGGCAATTCATCATTCTTCAGCACGTCTGAAACAAGATCCTCAGTGAAATCAAAACACCTTGTAGCTTGGGGAATGCTTTCTTTTTTACTGGAATCTTGGTGCTGTGTGAGGAGTGAACTGAACTGTTCCCTTTTTTAGTTGTTAGGACTTAAATTTGCGTAGCAAACCATACTAGGTTTGCATTTAATTGCTAGGACACAACCACATGATTATTACTTTGAGCTGTCACCATTCCTTTAAGGTTATAACACTTAAGCACATTGAAGCATGGAGGTTATAGTTACAATGAAATGTCTTTTGAAATATAGTGTTAAAAGGAGCAATGTGTTTTTTATTATTGAGCTTTGTGCACTGTGAGTTCAGCTTTTAAGGTCTGAACAACCTTTGCTGTGGGTTTTCTTTCTTTTGTGGGTCAGGCAGGTGCACCTTTAGCAAGTGCTGGCACAGTAGCAATTTTAATTTACATCATAATCTGCAGTAGTTGGTGGATTTCAAATGTGTTCTTGCTGTGGATATAAGTAAAATGAATTAAACTTTGTCTGTCTGTAGTGCTGACTGCACATGGGAGATAACAGTAGTTTCTCAGGATCTTTGCTGGTGTTTTTTTTTGTGTATTGCAAGTTCTGAACCAAGGTGACTTAAACAAAGGTAATATTTTAAGAAACATCTTGTGGCGTGGATTGATGCTAAAGGATAATGAGCTTCTTGTCTCAGTGTTGTTTGCTCCTCTGTACCCATAGACAGATCCTATCCTCTAGGGCTCTCCTCCCTCTTCATAATGGAATAATGGGATGGATGTGAAGGATTAGAAATGTCTGAGCTACTTACAGTGACCTGTGCCCAGTAATTGATCCCAGGTTCCTTTAGAGGGATGTGCTGCCTGAACAGTTACTTTAGTTTTTAAGCAGTTACTATGGAATGGATAAATCAGAGACTGGGTTGGGACACTGAAGTCAGATGCTTGGAGATACTGATTTTACCAAGTAATGTAGGAAATTTCTCAATCTGTGCTCTGACCAATCGTGTTTCCATTTCTAAGCAATCCCAAGCTGTGAAACTTCTCTCCTCCTGTATGGATATTCTTTTATTGCTTATTGAAGTAAGGAATATGTTAAGATATATTTAAAACTTCTTTTATATGCTTATCTGGATTTCTTGCTTTCCCTCTCCTCTTGGAATGGAACTTTCTTCTGGTTAACCCTGGGTGCTGTTACTTCTTTATAATTTGTGATTATTATTTAAAATGCAAATAGTAAAAACACAGCATAATGTTCCTTCCTTTTCAGGCTCATATACACATAAAAAATGATGCAGAATGAGCTCATGTGGAAGACTGAAATATGACTCATTTTAATAGTTACTGAAGTTCATAATGTTGTACTATGTAGGAGCACAAATTTCAAATTCAACTATCGTTTGAACATTCTCATGATTGCTCTTGCTATACAAATTCCTTGAATTACTGGGTTTGAAAGCTGTACATTTTTTTTCAGGGCTGGATTTCAAAATAGTAGCTCACACAAGTGTAACAGTTGATGTAATTTAACAAACCAAACAGACCCCAACCTTTAACTGTGATAGTATTTCAGTAGCAGTGAGCTCAGTCTGTGGAAAGGGGACTGTCATGTGCAGAAAGAAATATTAAAGAGCACTTGATAAATAATGTAGCATTTAAAAATGTTTTTGTTTTATTCCCTTCCCTGCACAGGTCAGATACTCCGCTGATCTACAAAGCTGTGCCCAGCTGGTTTGTCAGGGTGGAGCACATGGTGGAGAAGCTGCTGGAGAATAATGCCCAGTGCTACTGGTAATGTCTCCTCTAGAAATCTGTTTTATTCCTTTCCCTGGAGTGAGGGTGTAGGGGCTGTGTGCTGGAACTCTCCAAAGCTATTCCACTGTTCCTATGCTCACTCTGCTTCTTATTTCCACTCCTTCTCAGCCAATGCTATTGGGACCAGTTCTAAACAGTGTTTTATCTCAGTTTTATCAAGGTTGAATATTTCCTAGTAATTTACAGGGAAATACACTACAGGATCATTAAAAGTGCCCTCCAGTCATGTTATGCAAACCTAAACAATTCAGCATGAGAGAAACTGCAGAGGAGAATCATTCTGCAGAAGCAAGGATGTGCTTCCCAAAAGGCTCCACTTGAGACAGTAATAGAGGCACCTTAGTGCTGTGTATATATTGTTCCAAATCAAACTAATTTTTAGACAAGTTGTGGGTTTTTTAATCTAATCATTACAGATAAGATTGATTACTTCATCATAGGTGCATTTGAAGAAAAAATCCACACCCACCCAAACACCCACAAAAAGCTCAACCCTGCTGCCCTAATTGTTCTAGGTAAACTCAGTTACACAGATTTAAAGAAAAAATACTCCATTAATGGCAAAAATGAAATCTTGGCATTATATAGGGAGTGTGGAAAATACTTGTGTGAAATTTGTGTAGAAAACAGCAGATGAGCTTTTAGATAACAACTTAAATGCATTATTGAGTGCTGGTGGCCTTTTAAGGAGTCAGTCCTGGGTTTGTGGTGTGTTAATAACAGAAGGACCTTATCTTCTGCACTTTCATAAGCTGCATTTTTATTTCTCTTCCTCTTATCAATCACTTGTGCCTGGGAGGCTGAGACCTCCCAGTGAGTGAGGAAAACTTGGGGATTTACAACCTCATTCAGGCTTTCCATATGAGGACTGTAGGGAGAGCTGGGATTCCACCCCTATCCCACCACAGTTGCCTCTTGTAAAGAAGGTGACTCAGCCTTCAGTGAGCAATTACAGCTTGTGCTCATTTTTTCATGGACAGTAGCTGGCAATTAAATTCTCCATGAGCAGCTTTTGCATAACTGATTATGTGGTGTAGGCACTGTAAATCCTGGGATCTGTGGGAAAAGTCAGTGATCCAGAATAGAACCTGCCCAGAAGTGCTGCAGCCTGGCTTTGCCAAGCAGCACATGCCCAGGATGCCTGTGTCAGGAGAGTTTAGGGATTAGTAAGTGTTGTTTTCTGTTTTCCATAGCAGAACATGCTGTGATCCTCCTTTGGGGCAAAAATAAGCTGGAGAGGGGGTGAAAGTGTTTGTTCTTAGCTTTAATTAGCTTCCTCAAGATGCTTTCACTGTTGGGATGACAGTAGACCTGCATACTTAATTTTGTACATGAACAGAAGAAAAAATGTAATGATCCTGGTAAGGAAGTGCTTGAATGGATGGGGTTTGCTTTTCCAGAAGCAGAGTTTCAGGAAGAAGCTGCTAAGTGACCTCCATTCATCCAGGAGACACTAATTAGTAAGAATTAGTGATCACTTTGAACCCTGCCTCATGCACATATTTGGGTTTTCAGTGGTGCTTTTTGTAAGTGCTGAGTAGTGGGGATACAAGTGGAAGCAAATTTTGGAGCTGCTCTTGGAGAGGTTGGGTGAGAAGAGCAGGCAATGACATTAATTGGCAATTTTCAAAATGCTTGGAATTACAGGAACCATTTGTCTTTTAGGCAATTCCTGAGTCTAAACACAATTCCATAACTGAACATAAAACTGATTTCTCAGGATTCCTCTTAAAACCATGTGGTCTTAGGGTTTGTGGGAAGCTTTTTGTTGGGAATATAGCTACAAGTAGAGATGTATGACCACAGAATTATTAATAAACAGTATGTATTTCCAGTATGACATTTCACAGTTATTTGAATACTGGGTAATCTTGAAGCTGACTTTTAAAATCCAGCTTTTATAAAGAATAAGGGAGTGTTTTTGAGTGTTTTCTTCCTGTGTTCTCAATTGATGCCAGTTTTGTTTGGGCTGTAGCTTCTGAAGTTGGCATTGACTGCTGGCCTTCTGCAGTATTAATTTATTTAAATTTTGGGAACTCCATCCTTCCCAAAACCTACTTTTTCTGCTTTTGAAGAGACTTGATCTCTGAAAGTGTCACAGGAATAATATGTAGCTTTTTAAAAATTTATTTTTGGACTCTCTGGGGCTTCAGCATGTCCTGAAAATGAGAAAATTAGGGATAAATGCTTTTCAGACTATATTAACCTTTACAAAATGGGTTTGACTGCATTGCTTTTTTTATTCCTATAAATGACTGATAGGTATATTGTCCCTTAAGAATAGCTGCCCTCTTGATAGATATCCTTTCTAATGAAATAGATTAAACATACTTGGACAAACTTTGCAACCTGATTGCATTTCTAATTAGTTTTTTAGTGAATTACCCAACTTATAAGGCCACAGTCATTCAAAATTTATTAAAACCAGCAACTCTATATTCATTTTTCAAAATGAATTTAACTATCACTTCCAATAATGGTTACATGAGTAATGTACCAGCATTTTTATAAAACCAGAAGCCAAAAAACCCCCTCTGCTCTGTCACATCCTTATTTCAGTCAGACTGGGAATTAACTTGTGTTGGATGTTGATGAAAATGCACAATTGGAACAGTATTTAGGGGGCTGCCTTCAGCCTTTAATTGAAGTTCCCTTACTGAATGTTCTTTACTGTGTAACTGAGATAGTTTAAAAGAAAATTTAAATTAAAAAGGTTATTTCCTGTTTGGCATTCAGGCACCCTACTGTGGCATTCAGCCACACTACTACTGTACTTGAGATGAAGAGGGGCAGATTTGGCTGCCATAAAATCCAGGCTTGTCAGACCTTGGCTTTCTATTCTCTTGATAAGGAGAGTTGGATGCAGCACCAAGGTGCTGTCTGGATTTCAGCCTTAATTGTTGTCACCATCGTTTTCTCAAATGGTTTGTTGAAAGAGCATTTTTTATGTACTCACAGACTAAACCAGGCCACTTTAGATTATAATTACAATATAGGGCTAGTTCCTGTCATCAGTGTTCAAAGTTGGTGTAAATTGAAAATTTATAAGTTACTGTGAGCAATAAATCCATACAGTTTATAATGTATGAGCTACCATAGTTTGGAATTCTCTTCTGGCAGTGAAAGTTATATTTCTATTCTTGCAGACTAATAGAAAAGACTCAGTGGTTTGTATTTAAATATCAGCTTTGAACTTTTTTTTTTTTCTTTTTTTTCAACCTGCCTCACTTAAAGTTCTCCTTCAGTAACTTCTGAAACATTCACCTGTAACTGTTGCCAAGTTAACATTAGACACTATTAAAGACATTGTGCAGTCCTGACATTGTTTGCCTAAGATGTGCAGCACTTGGAGTAGTGGAAAAATGAGCATCAGTGGAAAGAAAACAGTGATAGGAGACAATCAGGGACTTCAAAGAAACCAAACCTTTTGTTCTGGCATCTTCTCACCCTTGAAGAATTCAGGTGGTGTAATAAAGAGTTTGATGTATGGTTGAAGGTATTATTTTCCTGATTTCCATCACTTAAGCCATTAGTTCTTGCTGGAAACGCCACCCACAACTCATTTCTAAAGTTAAAATGTGAATTAAAGTGTAAGTTTTGCACACACTCTCTGCAGCTCCTGCATGAGCCCAGGTGTCTTCTTCTGTGTCAGTCGAGCACATGAAGCTTTGGAGAAGCTTTTGATCCTGGTCGTTTTAATCTTTGACCAGAAAACTGTTTCCCACCTGTGGGAAGGTGAGATGTGATCAGGAATGATGCCTGTTTGTGTCAGAAACCCCGAGGCTGTGCAGGGGATGGGCTGTAGGGCCCTTCCACAATAGAAAGCAAATGTTTATTTTACTGAACTTGTCGTTTCTGCTCAGATGAGGAATCTGAGTCTCTAGCAGGGCAACAGAATTGTAAATCATAACAGAATTTTAGAGCAGTAGAAGAAAATCAGCGAGTCCTTTTTTCCTTCTTTTGCTGTTTATTTATTTTTAGAAAGTTTCCCAGGACATTTTCTTAGTTTGTTAATACATTTCATCTGAACAGTTTTAAATACATGGTGTGTGTAGATTTTTTTCATTTTTTCTTTTCTTTAGTATCACCATGCAGTTGTAACTCTTCTTTTTGAGTCATCAGTCACACTTTTCTTTCTGGGGAATCATGAATACAAATGAGATCCTCCCTCTAGTAGCAATTGTGCTGTGTACAGCAACGTGGAGTCACTAGATGGCAATATTTCCCGAGGAAAAATCCAAATTAATGGCATTGCCTACAGCAGGAGGTGGAAAAAATTGCTGCAGGGTTAGCCTTGTGTTTGTCTAATTTAGAGAAGGTTTTATTACTGTCTGTTATCAGACATGGTTGAGGATTAGAAGTGAATTTGGAGGCTTGTTCACTGGATTTTGATGGCTCGTGTTCTGCACTGTAATTTTGCTGTTTCCTTTCTGAGCCTGTTGTGCAGATTGCTGATGATGCCATGAATGCAGAGGTACCTTTCCAGTCCCACTGAAGGGTCACCAAAAGCTTATTTTTTGCTTCAAGGAAAAGCCTATGAAATAACCCCCCAAATGCCAGTTCACTAAGCACCTCCAGCATGGTTTTCTGGGGCAGCTGATAAATCTGTGCCATGGGCACTCTGTTGAATGTCTGCCACTGTCACAGGAGTGCAGATGTATTGATGAATGTGGATTGAAATGGATCCTGAGTGCTGATGCCCTACAAAAGTACCTTGTGCCAGGAAATGTTAGAATATTCCCAAGGAAACTGTGCAGAGACAAGAGAAGTGGAAGCTTCCCTTTTCCTGGCTTCGTGCTGCAGGGATTGTTGATAAGATCAGGAATTTTAGCAGCAATTAGCAGGGTGCCTGGGTCCTGGAAGGGAGATGGAGCCGGGTTTTTAGTGGGATGTGTGCCAGGATCGGAGGTCAGGAGCAGCGGTGACGGGGATGCTCTGCAGCATTGCAGTCACACCACAACGTGGGGGTTGCCATGGGAACCAGGAGAAAAGAGGGAAGAGAAACATTGGGAGATCAAAATGATTGAAAGCACAGTTCATTTAGGCCCTGGAAGCTGCACCATAAGCAGAAGATGCAGCTGTGGAGGTAGCCCAGCCTGGTGTGGGGTGTGTGGGGTTGCACCATTCCTGCAGCTCTGCCAGGCTGAGCAGCAGAGGCTGCTGCAGTGGAAATTCTGCCTGGCACACACTGACCTTTCCTCCCTTCCCCTCTCCTCCCTCCCACCTCCTCCCATGTTTAATTAGGTCCATGATATAGATTGGCACTAATTAAAGTGTCAAAAGGGCACGAATAGTTGCTTATTTTATCTCTTTGAATTAAAAACCATTAAAAATCAATTTGAGGGCATGTTGAAGGAGGCTTGTTAATAGAGTAAATTAACATAATGGAATTTAAGCCTTTGTCTTCTAAGGGTTGGTTAATGTTTAAAAAGAAAGCCAAATTCTACACCTAAAATAAACCCCCCAGTTGGTATGCTAGGAATTTAAATAAATCTGTACATATATAGTTAGATGACACAGAATAACTACTTCATCAGCTTCGGTGTTGCTGATACAACTCAGCTGTCTTCTGGAAGAGTAACTTTCTGTTTTCCAGACTTAAAACTGACTCCTGATTTCAGGTGGCACTGAAAAAGTTACAGCTTGCCAAAGGACAGGACAGATCTGGGACCATCCTCTCAGAACCAAAGCTGTATTAGAGTTCTTAATCTGCTATTAGGTCCCCTAATTCCCACTACTTAAGGTAGTATTTTGTTTATCAACTTTGTAGTCTTAACTCCTTTAATTAGCAATTATGAAGTAGATCTTATCCAAGACATAAAGATGCTGTGGTTTTGCAGAGAACATAATGAATGAGCTGGTGAGAAGAACGATGAAGAGTGAGAAAGGATTACTATCTTTATGTAATATCTGGAACAGCTTTTAATGTTGAGTTGATGATAAAACATGAGGCTTGTGCAGGGGCAGAGTTTTATTTTGGCAGTGCTGTTGGTGTTTACAGAAAAGAGGGATAGTGCTGCTTTGAGACAGTTCCTGCATCCTGTGACTGGGGCACGGTGAGCCAGCTCAGAGCACATTTGAGCTCTCAGATGGAATAAGGAGCTGAGTTCAGTATTTGCAATTGTGTTATGAGCACAAGAAATATGCTTCAAAATATATCTACAGAAAAGGAACAGATGTCTTCATCCTTTTAATAAGTTTCCTTCTGGATTATGGAATAATTTAGAATATTTTTTATTTGCATCCTGTACATTTTTCCTCTGGAGACAAGAGTCAGAAAGCAAATTTATTTATTTTAATTGATGCTGTTCCTTGAGTATTTATTGATGCTGAGAATCTACTGGCTCCAGCCCATGGTAGCTTGCTGTCAGCAGATGCAGCCCTGCTCTGGGATTGAAGGTGGTCAGTAATTGCTATTTTCAAATCCATGCCCACATTGCTTGTGTGACTTGAGTGCTGAGTGGTGCATAGATTGAGAAGGCAAAAAAGACAGTTCCTGTTGTAATAAGTTAATAAATACTGCTAAAAGACTGGGTTTTACTTTGCTCTTCATGGCTTTCTTTGGCTTGTCAAATGCAATTTTTATTTTAGACACTAAGAAAATGAGTAGCTACCAAGAAAGGATGTGGGAGTTGACTGTGCAGAGGACTTAGCAATGCATGAATTAAGCAAAACCCCACAACTGCTTCAAAAACAGGAACAAACAGTCAAAAATGGACATGGAAATTTGCAGCAAATGAATAATTTTCATTATCTCTAACTTTTATTATAGAGTTTTGATGTTGGGAAAGTAAGACAGACATGAGCATTCAAACAGGTTAGAACTGATGTACTTTGATTCAAAATCTTCCTAATTTATGATTTGGCAAAACAATATTTATTCCTTTGTGTTGTGGAGTTCAGTTCCCTGAACTTTCCAACTGCTGCAGTGTTTGCATCCTGAAGTTTATTTAGTGCCCTGTCCTGGGTGCCAAGAGGAGAAATTGCAATTGTCCAGCACTGTTCCACACCCATGAATCAAGAGCTCCCTGACCTGCTGAGGCAGGAGTCTCCTTAACCTTGCTAAATGTCAGAGAAAGAAGTATGAAATCCTATCTGTGTCATTTTGCAGAGAAATTTGAAGGTCAAATAAATTGTAGGCCAGTTGGGAAATATAAAAATCTTTCTCACAGCTCAGTTTGAGGAGCTGCAAGCAGGATGGCTTTGGGAGAGATGTGGCTGCTTTGATTTTTCACTTGCAGCCTCATGCAACTGTTGGGTGCTGGGGCTTGATTTTCTCTGAGATGTGAAGGTGTCCAGTGCCAGTCCAGGGGACTCTGAACAGGCAGAACTGGGCACCTTCTGCTCACACCCAACTGCAAACTCAGTGGTCACCAGCAGGAGCCTGAGATTTGTGCTTTCAGGCTGAAGGGGATTTGTGATGGATGTGGGGTTAAACACGAAAAACATGTGCATTGGCATATGGGAGAGGGCTTTTCATTTATCTTCCAGATGCTTTGTGTAGATGGAAGAGTAAAAAACACTTCCTCAACTAATACATGCCTGTGGCAAGATGGTGTCTTTATGAAAATTTAACAGGAGAAATATACCAAGAAAATATCTAAGAGTAGGATTAAAATAAACTGAAAACTCTGTAAGAACACTAACCTGGCATTGGTGTAAATAAAGATCAGGTGTTAGTAACAACATCATTGAGAATACTCTTCTTTTTCCCCAGCCTAATCAAATACTTAAGTAGAAGGTGCCTCTGATTTAATTTTATTCCCTTGTGATATGTAGGGAAGTGTTAAACAGATATTTGGAGCTAAGTCTAGTGACAGTAAGTAAAAGAAAGGGGCTCCAGACTTGAAGGGCTGTGCCTGGCATGGCTGCTCCTGCTGCAGATGCCTCTCCCAGCTTGATCCCAGCTGGAGGCTGTGTCTGCCCTTGGGCAGCACCCATGGGCAGCATCTCTGCAGTGCCAAAACCCAGCTGCTTCAAGTAACACTTCCTTTGAGTGATGGGCTCAGAATGTGTGAGATACAGGCTCTTTTACATTGATTTGATGGCTGTGCCAGTGTCATCCCTGCCTTGCACCTCTAAAGAGCCATAGATCATTGTTGCAAATGTGGTTCATAGGAGATGGTTTGTGTTTTATGTTCCACTGAAAACTGGCAGCAGGGTCAGACAATTTTACCAGAAGAGGTAAATTATATGCTTTCATAGCTCAGAGAGAGAGATCACACCACATACATTTTTGTGGTTAATGTCCACTTTGGGGATAAAATTAATTTTTCATGCGTGTTTTGAGGAGGCAGAGTTGAAACTCTTAGCATTTTAATGTCATTGGGGGATTGTCTCAGCCTCTAGCTATGTTAAAATGGGACTAATAATTTCAGCTAATCAGTGTCTAACAACTTCTGAAAAATGGAAACTAGTTTAGGAGTGATGTAAAGAGAAGTTTTCCACATTAGTGGAATGCTGGGCAAATGCTAATGAACTTTGTACAGTTTCCACTTGTGTTTGGAGAGAGGGTCTCCTAAGGTCAGCACAGAAAGTTAATAGTAATGAGTCCCACGCTGAACCAATTTGGGAAAGCCTGTATACATTTCTAGATTTCAAAGCAGGGCTACAGATGTCATGTGAAACATGAGTCACTGAGTTTGTTTAAAATTTTTTTATATTAGATTTTTGTTCGAGAAGTGTTACAGAAGACAACTTTACAGCTGAAAGTAACTCTAGAAATAGCAGGGAAGCTGTGGAACTTCAGGCTGATATTTAGTGAGGCTTTTAAGGGTAGTTTTTATCCACTTGAGACAACATTGGTATCAAGAAGCCTTTAAATCTCCACATGGCTTCATCGTGGGTAAAACTTTTAAAAGAGAGTGGCTTTTATTTTCATCAAGAGTTTGCTTTTTTTTGGTTCACACTTATTTCATAAATCTCCTGCTGCTGGGCCAAATCCTACTTCAATGTGTCATGTGAAGCCATTCTTTTAATTTTTCCTCTAAAGGTTACTCTTGGGACTGATCTGTGATTAAAAATCTTCTCCAAAAAGAAATACTTGACAAGAGGGCCAAGAGCTTCAAAAAGAAAAGGTGGAAGAGACCCTGTGTGCTTTGTAGTTTGGCTGCTCCCCCTTTGGAAACTGTGGCTCTCCTAATCCAGCTCAGACTTTGGGAAGGGCCTTTCTAGTTAGACTGGAAAAACAAACCCAGCAAAACTTGCCATGAGTTGCTCAAAGTTCAGTTCCAGAGCTACTTTATTGTAGCGAGCTGCTCATTCCCAGCTTCTGTGTGTCCGACAGTGTCTTAAGGTTGCTCTTTCTGTGAGTTTCATTTGAATTTGGTCTTTTTAAATGTACCTTTAGGCATGAAGGGAGCATATTGTTGACCTTGAAACCCATTGCTTTCCTTCATCTGCACATAATCATTGGATAAATACTTAATTGTTTGTTTACATCCTGGGAGAAAATGGTTCTAATGGTTCTAATCAAACCACCAGGCCACTTAGCTCAGCCAGGAACTGGGCATCGGGTTCTGGCATTAACCTTTGAGCTCTAAGACACTTTCGTACAATGAAAATTTGTCTTTAACATCCCTCAGTGCTCATTAGTGCTCAAAATGAGGTTTTAGCAGGCATTGATAGTGTTCTGTGGTGGGGGGCATATTTTGTTTCTTAACTGGGTAATTCAAAGTGAGATGATAAAGAGCTTGGAAAGGATTTTTTGTATGATCTATCAACCTGAGTAATGTGCATGTACCTGGATGCCCACACATAATCCAAGGTGCCTTTTAATGCTATTGCTCCAGGCTTTTCAATCTTGGGAATTTCAGTCAACCCCAAAATCAGTGGCTGTTCTGTTTTCTGTGTGTAATTTAAGCAGTAATATTGTGATCACCCTTAGCCATAATCCTCCACTGATGGGCTGTCCTGAGGGCTTTGGCCATTGTTTCATCCCTAATGATTCTATTTTATGTTGCACGTGTTTTCCTGAGTTACTTTATAGTAAAATAAATATGGTGTTTTTCACTTCTGCAGCTTACCTAGAGATGATGGGAATGCAGTGTTGTGTTTTTTGGCAGCACCTCCATAGGCCTTGCAGCAGCCAGTGCTGTAACATGAATGTGCTCTAAGGCAATCAGTGCTGAAATGAACTTCTTTGGTGGATAAAATCAAATATAACCAATTCTTACCGGCTTTCTAAGTGGAACGTAGTGATATGTAACAGTGGTGGGAGTTTGCACCACTTAATAAGTGGTTTGTCTCAGTCTCTTCTGCCTTCACTCAGAGCCAGGATTAAAAAATACATGAAGGAAATGGATTTTCTCGTGTTTGGGCTTGGTTGTTTATTAAATTTTATCAAAAGTACAGAGTGTTCCGCAGCACTTCTGGCTACCTGCTAGAAGTGAGCAAAATGGAGGAAGATCCAGCTGCTACAAGGTCTCTTAAAGCTAAACAGTCCAATAGAGAATTAACACCTATATTATTTATACTTTTAACCCAGTAACTAGATTCCCATGACCCTCAGTGTGACACTGACTGACCAACCAGAAACCACTACCTGAAACCCATGGAGAACAAGGAAGATGAACACTGAAAGAGACACCACCCCAAATCCTCCATCTTGTCCCATACCTATTGCTATACTATAAAAACCTCAAATTTAAAACCCTTTACCATGTGAAATCACACACTTTTATTTAACTACACACTCATTATTTTAACTCCATCACTCAAATCTGGAAGCCTTCTCCAAGGGCTCAGGTCAAAAGCAGTGTTCTCCAGGGGCTCAGTGCCAGAAAGCTCAAAAACCCCAGGTTGCTGGGATCCAACAGTGATACAGTAATACTTCTGCTTTTTTTTTGGCACAGGGTTCCAGACTTTGTGGGGGAGAAGCGCTTTGGGAACTGGCTGAAGGACGCCCGGGACTGGGCCATCTCTCGGAACCGCTACTGGGGCACCCCCATCCCTCTGTGGGTCAGCGAGGATTTGGAAGAGGTGAGTGAGGAAGAGGAAAGGTTCCAGCTGGCAAAAACCCTGTCTGTGCATGTTGCTTGTTTATTTTGGTGTATCTTGGGCTGCTGCAGCCTGAAGTCCTGTTTACGTGTTTTAACAGCATAACTGTATAACCTGTCTATATGTGTATAATAGGTGATAGATCTGTGCATATTTATGGGTGCATTTGTGTGCCTGTACAAGCTTTCTTTGCTTGAGAACTGCAAGCAATTTTTCTTGGTTTTTACATTAAAATTAATCTTGTCTTTCCCAGAAGAATTTGCAGTGATGGCAAATCTAAAGGAAATAATAAATGCAGTGAGAAAATGGCAAGGAGGAAATTTTTTTTTTTTGGTAACTCCTTTAAGTCTGCTTTTGAAATTCTGGTGGTTGGTTACTTCAAGCAAAATTAATTGCTGAAGGCATAAAAGCAAGTCCACCACAGCAGCACAGTGAAGACATATTTGGAGTGCCACAAATGCGAATATAGCAGACTGTAAGAGTATGAACCTAGTGGAGTGATGAAAATGTATAATGGTAATGCTAGAAATGAGCTTTGTCAAGTTGTAAGGTACCCTGCATTGGTAGCATAATGCAGAGAGCATGAGTGAACACTTTACAAAATTTTGATGGTTTTAAAACTCATTCTGAAGGTAAAGTGGGTTTGGTTTTTTTTTTTGTGTGGTGTTTTCCTTCTTTATTTATTTTTTTTTTCTTTTTGCATTGAGTTAGTTGCATTAGACATGCATGATAAGCCTTCCTCGTGCTGGAAGTAGGAAATGATAATCAGTGTCAGGATGTCCAGGGAAGGTAAATACTGATGGCAGCATCCTCAGCCTTTATTTTTTTCTCTCTTGATTTGAAAAAGTTTTACTCTTCATTTTAGACCTGAAAGACCTCGAGTAGGAAAACATCTGCTAGAGAAGTATTTTATGATCTTGAACTTGCCATTGCTTAGATGTGCACCATAAAGCATTTTTTATTTCCTCTTCACTGGGAATCTTGGTAGGCAGGGAGATATTGGGAGAGGGAGGGAGCTACTCCTGCAATTAGGATTTAAGTACCTAAGAAAACCTTGGAATTTGGATTCTATTTGTGCTGTGAGTGTGTTTGTAAATTACTGACAAACCAAGTGCTTCTGTCTCTCGTATAACAGTTAAAGTTTAGTTTGAAGACTGACAATTTATACATACTTTTTCCACATTCATCCAACATTTCTAAGTCCCTTGTTTGATGTAACAATGTTTTTTGGGTAATAAAAAGGCTTTCAGTGTTGTGCCTGGGTATTTCATTCTACAGCTGAAAAAGATTGTGTCAAGGTTTCATTACTTCCACTCTTTGCCTCTAATAATATTTCATTTTCTGTCCAGTCTCCCCATATCTGTGTTCCTGTGTGTACCGATTTTTTTTTTGCTTTTCTAGGTTTGATTTGTTAGTTTTTAATAACAAAATGATGTCTAACTTGGAAGATTGACCTTTTCTTTGAAAGGAGCTGCAAATATTCCTAAGGGCTCAGTGTTCTGAATAATGACAGAAATACCAACAGGTCTATTATTTCTATCCCTAGATGTTACATATTTCTGTTTGCTCCAGAGTCTGAATATTGTGCTTTAATAGCTGAATACAGCTTCTGAACTGAGCTAAATTTCAAGTTAGGGTTTTTTTTTTTAATATTCACTCCTTTTGTATGTGTGAGATATGGCTTGAAAAACAAATAGTGCTGGAACTGATGTGGAACTTAGTCTAGGTGACATCTGCTCTCCCAGTAATGATATTCCCTCAGAATTGCCTGACTCCAGTGTTACTGCAGCCTGGTGCCATGTGGGATTGCAGAGCAGCCTCTTCATGTCTTGCTCTCAGAAGAACACTTTGTTGCACACAATTATGCTTTGCATATTAAATCCTGGAGAAGTAATAACAATTCCTTATTTAATATACAGTGAGGTGAATTAATTGATATTAAAGTGAATGTTATTACAGATCAATAACTGGTTTTGCACAGTTTTATTTTAGTTTTCTTTTAGCATAATTATCAGGTAGAGACACATAATGGAAGTTAAATTTTGAAGCTTGTGTTTATTGCCACATTTTTGCAGACAGTTTATCATTTTAAGCTTTCAAATTCCAACATTTTCCTCAACGGAGGAACACATCTCATTTGGATTAGATAATAAAATTTTTTAATACAACACCCAAGTTGGTAAAGCAGATATGGGCTCATTTTATAGGGTTTGCATACAAATGATAGTGTTCACTATTCAGTGATGCTGTGGAAGTTCTCTGATTATTTCCTGGCTTGTCACTCCTGGTAACCCTGCCCTGGGCTGGGTGCCCTCAGTCTTGCCCAGCAGGATGAAAGGGCTTTGGCTCTGCTCTCCTGAGGGTGAGGGAACCTCTCCAGGTGCATTTCTGGGCTGCTTTGAGGCTGCATTAAGGCCACTTCTGGCTGGTTGGAGCAGTCATTTCTTCTCCTATTTAATTCATGAGATGCTTTTTGGAGATCCCAGACCATCTTGCTGACACTGTGCAGGTTTCTTCCTTTTCTCTGGACACTCCTTGCTCCTCAGTTGTGGTACTGAACAGAGCTGAAATGGCAAACCCACAAAAACAAACATTTTTATTGAGCAGGGACTGCAGGGCTGTGCCACAGGAACATGGAGATCCATGAATGCTGCTGGATGGCTTCATGCTCCTGTTGACATGAATAATCCTGGATTAATGTTTGTTTTGTTAGCAGGGGTTAACCTTGACCCCTGGTTCCTGGTTAGGTCTTGGAGGTGCTGACACAGCCTATCTACTGCAGTCTGTGCTGCTGTGAAATGTTGGCAGAGCTGGTTTTGTCACTGCTGTGAACCACAAAATGGAGGAGGAGTAAATGCCTGGCAGGTAGAGGGCCCAGGCTGTTGGAGCAGCCGTGGCTCCTGAAGGGATGGATCCAGAGCAGCAGCTTTCATTGGAGACCATCAGCCTGTTCTGCTCCTTGCAGAATCCAGGGGGTGCAGCCTAATGAGGGATGGAATTGGATTAGCATCTGCTTGCTGCATCCTCCTCTTGCCTTTCAGTATCTAATGAGCTCCCCCTGGGACTGAGGAGCTCCTTCCTTCTGCCTTGGACAGAGGCAGTCTTACTCAGTAAGGGAGATCTGTGTTCTTCTGGGGGTTGGTGGGTTTTTCATGTGAACTTGGGTTTACTTCTTCCATGAGTGATTTCTGGCTGCAGTTCTGCATCAATATTCAGAATTTTGCTTCAGCATTGAAGTACTTGTTCAAAAAGCACCAAGTAACGAGCAGCTTTTCTCCCAGAGCTTAGTGTGAAAGTATATTCAAATATTAAGGTTAGTGAAGGTGAAGTAATTGGTGTATCCAAGGGCATTTTTTTACCCATTTCTCTATTAATACCTTTTTGTCCTCCAGCAGTGCTGAACTAAGCACCTGCTGCTGCTCACTTGAGCCTATGTGTTTACTTATGGGGCCACATGAATGAAAAACAGATCTGGGTTAAAAATAGTTTGTTGATGAAGATGTATTTTTACCTGGGATCAATTCCCTGGTGTAGTTTGTGTGCATTCTGCAGGCTGTTGTACCTGGCTGCTGGAATCACTGTCCTGCCTCACTTCCTACAGAAAAAAACAAAAAGACAGATAAGCAATAAAAACATTACATTTTCAAAGTACTTTAACAATGGAAGATGGTGATTAGTAATGCAGATCAGCACTTGAATCAGACTGGGAAAATCGTGTCTTAAAACCCAAATCAGACTGAGTTTCTGTCTTCTCTGTAATTCATGACAGTTTTTTGGAATTAAATACACCAAAACCTTCCAGTTAGTCACAATTTCCATGTGTATACATATGCATATGTTTAAGACTAGCTATAGGAATTGAGCAGTGCTCTGATTTTGTGTATCTTAAGAGCAAGTTCTAAAGGTATTTCATGTGAAAAATGTCTGGCCTATTTACAGCTTCTTTATGGTGCTACATTTAACTCCTTCCCTGTCAGATCTGTCAAACCCTGGGGTTTTTCCATGGCAGTTCTAAATGGGAAGGATGGCATGTGGGACAGCATCTCCAAAATCCAGGCTTGTACTGCAGCTCATGATGCCTGCCAGATGAGAGAGGCCACAGGGCTCTGGGAGGGCTCAATCTGAGTAAAACCTGAAGCAAAGAAAGCTTTGCTTTTCTGCTTTCTGGTACAGTTTTTCAGAATCATTGTTTCATGATGTCAGTGCAAATCTGGTGTGGAAATCTGCATTTTTCTTAATAGTGTGTTGATGCAACAAAACCAAGAAAAGTCTTTCTTAGCAACCCCTTTGGTAGCTGTTACACTTTCTTTAAATAAAAAGCCTTTAACATATATGGAACACTTATGGATAATGAGCTGCTTACTTTAGGGGAGGAACCTGGGATCTGAAACTCCTATTGGTGTAAAGTCAGTCATTGAATTTTCAGAGGTTTTTGGTTATATCTGGTTTGGAGAAGCCCCTCCCTTCCCCCCCCCTAAAATCCCACATGTTTTAATAACCTGCAAAGATGCTGCTGCTTCTAAGTCTCCAGTTCTTGTAACATGAATTGTATTAAATCAGGGCAGTGGTCCCTGACATCATTTGAGGAAATTGTACAAAATTTGTAGTGTTTTTTTCAGCTCTGTCAACTACTACAAGAGATATTGCAAGTCTCCTGTCTGATATTAAAAAAAAATAGGTGCTGTGTGCAAATAACTGGCTAAATTTTTAAAATTTCTCCTCCAGGTGGTTTGTGTTGGCTCAATAGCAGAACTGGAAGAGCTGTCTGGAGTGAGAGTCACAGATCTGCATCGAGAAAGGTGGGTCACAGAGACTCTTCACTGAGTATTAGAAATAGACAAGCAGACATAAAAAAAACCTTAGGGTTTTTTTGCCCAAACCCTGGGAAACAGATTTAGGGAATAGAAAAGTTGCAACAGGACTTGTGATTAACAGATAAAAATTTTCTTTTTTTCTGTTGAAAAACACTTGTTGAACACTGTTAATACAAAAATGACAGAGGTTGTCAAAGGAAATGCTTTTTGAAGAGTCAATAAAATGAAAGCCAAAACTGCTGTCATCCTAATATACCAGCATGACACGAATTTCTCCTAACGTGGTTTTGTTTGGGGTTGCTGGGTTTGTCTCACAGCTGTAAGAGCCAAAAGGAGGGTGCAGGACTCCAGATGGCTCTTGAGATGCTGTTTATTGTATCCAGGTGATACAGCAATTCACAGGTCATGGGTGACAGGAGCCTGGACCACAGCTGTAGGCTTGTCTGAAGCCAACTCTAGGTCTGGTTACAATGCATTGTATACTTTTCATTTAATACATGACAACCAATCAATACCTTTACTATTACCTATAGCCTATCACAACTACATTACCATATACATACATAACATTACCATATTCATGTTACATTTTCCAGTCACAAAAAGTTTGTATGCTACAGTTTAAGCTAGAAGTTGTTTTTTAGTTTTCTTGCAGTGGAAGATTCTGAGACCTTTTATCTACTTGCAACATTGGCATTCTTGTTTGCCTGTGAAATCTTTCTGCTTGGTAAAAACATCTTTTGTTTGAGGTGGATTTATCCTTTGCTCTGAGCCATAAAAACCCCTTCCAACTCACGTACTAACAGCCTTTGCCTTCTTAGTTATCCACTAAGATGGGCTCAGCAATTCTTTTCTTCTATATCAAAACTTGCTGTCATATCTATTCCTTCTTCAGATCCTACATTCATAGATCTTTCTGCTGTACCTACATGTTTGTGAGACTGTGTTGTCAAACTTTTCTCCGTCCTAACACACAGCATTGACGAGCTGAGCATCCCGTCGCGCTGCGGGAAGGGCTGGCTGCGCCGCGTGCCCGAGGTGTTCGACTGCTGGTTCGAGAGCGGCAGCATGCCCTACGCCCAGGTGCACTACCCCTTCCACAACAGGAGGGAGCTCGAGGACGCCTTCCCTGCCGACTTCATCGCCGAGGGCATCGACCAGACCCGGGGATGGTAATTTGCTGCCGTTCATTATGTCAGGTTATCGCCCTGTGTCTAACACTTCAGTGCTTTGCTGTCTGCTTTAATAATTAATATATTTATTTAACGGCATTTTATGATGTTTGTATCCCCAGTCGTCTGTTCTGTTTGTGCTGGATATTAAGTTCTGCAGCTTTAAGCCTGGCTCCAGGAGTGAAGGGGGAGAGCAGAGGTGCAGAGTTTGTTATCAGAGACTGCACTTGCTGCCCCACATCCTTCACACAGACTGTGCTGTATGCAGTGGACAGCAGCACAGAGCTCTCCTTTGCTCTTGGTTAGTTTTTGGCTAGCTGGGGCAGAGAAGCTCCCTGGACTGTGGTGTTGTTTTTTTTTCCCTTTTTCTTGGAACTGTTTGAACCTGCTCTGGACTGAAAACCCAGGGGAGCACCAGGAGCTCACAGCTGTGGCTCACCTGGGCTGTGACATTTCCCAGCACTGGAGGGACTGAGAACAGCCTGAGTGAGCCAGGCTGCAACCCATGGAAGGGACTCTTCTGAATCTGTCATCTCTTCAGAGCAGAGAGAGGTTTTGCTGTTTAGTATTGTTCATTTTTGTGCTGGGAACTGCTTTGCCTGTTATAAAAACAGCTTTTTTCCACTTCTCTCTGAGGAAATATTTCCCCAAACCAGTTGAGGGAGGGATTGCTTGAATCTGTTTCCTAGAGGAACCCCACCCCACTGGGAGGTTTTCTCACAAATTTGCCCTAAACCAGGACAATAATGTATTTACTTCAGTACTTTCATATCTTTAATGCTGTACAGATAATTTGACTGTTCCTGTACAGATAAATGTATAATTAGTTTTTTAAACTAAACCACAAGTTAGTCTAAAGCTTGGTGACAAAAAAGTTGTTGTAGAAATACAATATTAGCAAGAAAACTTCCTAGCTTTTATGGAAGACATCATTGGGTAATAGGGCACATCTTTGGCCTGGTAAGGAAAAATCTCAGCAGCTGAATGATCACAGAACTTGAGTTATCTACTAGAGACGGAGCTGCAGTTGAGTCAGTTGAAATGGAAGTCAATGTGTTGAGGATTTCAAGCCAATGTATAACCTGGTAATTTTTACCCCGTAATTAAATTTGAGTTTTGGGTTTATGTGAGTGCAGAAAAAAAAAAGTCAAACCTTTAGTTGTTAAGATTGTATAGTTTACAAAAAAGTCAAACTTTTTTAGCTGTAAACTACATCTGCTTCTTTCACTCTGGATAAATCCTTTTCAATCATTGGTGAAAAATTTTCTCTCATTTTCTGTGGTTAATGTTCTCATACAAACTTGTATGCCTACATACAGTTTTAGTATTGCAAAGTGTTTAGTCCGTGTCTGAAGTCTGAGGTTGACTGTGAAAATTGACAGATTAAGATGAATTTTTTTGATTAGTGAGTTTGACTGTGTCCAAGCAGAACTTTTCCATCCAGTACTTGAGGTATTAGAGCTAAATAAATTCCTCTGGAACACAGTTGGCACTTCCCTTTGCCCACTCCTCTACTCCCCCAACAAACCAAGCAACGAAAGCAGGCAGGATGCCAAATACAATTAAATTTCAGGATTGTAGTGAAATGTCTTAACTTATCAACCTCTTGTGATGCAAAAAATTATCTAATACCTGAGTATACAGTCAAGTACCGTTGGGTATCAAAAGGAGAATGAAAAACTTAATTTTCCCTCTTTATTCTTTTTATCTGGAAAAAAATAGAAAATGGTGCTTTTTTCTTTTTTTAATGGAAGAACTCTGGATGAAGACATTTGGTGTGAGCCCTCACTTGTGTACCATAGGGTGCAAGAGGAGGCTTTCCCTTTTCAGTCTGGGGCAGATTGCCTTTTGTTCTTAACATCAGCATAAAAATTCCTGGGAGTCTTACTCAAAGCCAGGTGTGTTTAACCTGTTTGTGGTGGAAAATCAAAACACTGCTTCAATTCCTGCTGCTCCCACCTTTCCCAGGTTGTTAATGAGCTGGGGCTTTGCTACCAGCAAGTGTTGGGTGATTTGTAGTAGAGCACTTCTGATCTGTGAGAGACAGAAGGAACCAAGATGTGAGGTCTAAGAGAACAATGAGCAGGTGAGTTCTGAAGTGTTGAGAGCACAGGATGTGATTTGTATTTGGCACATCCTGTGCAAAGTGTGAAGATTGAGAATGGAGATTGGTTTTGTGTCAGGTCAGAGACTGCAGCTGCTGTGAAGTGAGGACTGGGAGGTGGGGAAAGGCTCAGGAGGTGCAGGGCTGGTGGCTTCTGGTTCACTCCACACATGAGGAGAAAAAAATGAAGGGAGACAAGGGGAAAATTCATGTGACAAAGGTGATTGTCCAGGAAAGTGATATTTTTGATGACTTTCTGCATGGATAGAGGAACAGCTGAATTATATTTGTTAAAGCCACAGGACAAAGTCTTAAGAGTAGCTGGGTTTGCAAGACTGGCAGAGTGGTAGGAAAGGCTCTGCCTCTGTACAGGGAAATGTAGCAAGACTTATGGTCATGGTCAGAATGTGGTAGCCCACAGTGAATTCACAGCTGGAAGATTTGTCATGAACTACAGGATCTTGAATTTACCCACAGTTGTTCAAGAAATAAAAGAGAAAATATTCCCTCCCTGTGTTCTCCTAGGTGGAAAGTAGAGCAAAGGAGTGAATTTCTGTCCCTGTTATGGATTTTTTTACTGTTGTGTGACTGACAGCTATTTATCTGCAAGGACATACCTAGAAACAATCTGAGATTTGGAAGGTGAAGCAGCAGAGAAATTGAGGAAGTTTTCAGGAAATAAATGTGTCTGTGGACAAGATATTTCAAAAATAAGGTGCAGAAAGACACTGCTTTAAAATATTCAGAGTGAATGTTTAAGAGCACAACCTGAAGGAGAATCAGAAGAGTTCCATTAGAATATGTGGATCACAGGTTTTCAGAGACAGTCTTGTAGCTGTCATCAACTAAGGCACCTCATGCTGAGGCTCTCTGGGTTTGACAATTTGAACATAAAATTTGTGATGTATCCATGGATGCATTTTTTCAGTGCCCACAGTCAGTCTGTACAATTTTCCTAATACAGGGAATTAGGAATTCCTAAACAATATTGAAATCTCTCCTAGTTGGTTCTGCTTTGGGCTTTTTACCTGCAAATTCAGGTGCTCTATTAGGAGAATTTCTGACCAGTTTGCAGAAAGTGCTGGGAGTTTGTCAATGAGGAACTTTTTAGTAAGTACAGAGGAAAAACTACTGTGTTTGTAATGAACTTTCAGGCCTGTAGGCTTGAGGTGTCAGTCACCTGAGTAAATGGTCATATTATTTTAACTTAAGAAAGTTAAAAATCTAGACAGGGATTTTGAATGCAAATGTTTGTGTGCAGGTGGAGGAGTATTGGTTAAAATTAATGAGATTAAACTGTAGTTAAATAAAGAGAATTTGTATCCTGCAGTGTGAGTTGAGGTGATTTTGAGAGTTAGGGCCCTAACTAGAGTTGTCATGAAGTCAGTAAATGCACACAGCAACCTCTGCAGAGGACCCTCAAGTGTCAGAATAATGCTTTTGCAATTATAGGCTGCTTTTTGATAAAAACAACTTTGGAACATACAGATGAATTTTTTCCCCCCACTGAAGTGCTTCTCCACTAAATCTTCATGCAAATACATAGTTCTGAGACATAACCTCCTGTGCCTTATTATAGCTTTTTTATAATCACCTTCTCTTTGAAGGTTGCTAAGCAGTTGTCAGTGTGATGCTTGTTTTGAACCAGGAAAGCTGTGGCCCACCCTCCAGTTGCTTTTTTAAAAGTAATTACCAACAGTACAATTCCAGCAGCTCACACATCCCTCCTTTGGTGAAGGCTCTGGCTCCTGAGTGTGAAATTATCACATCATCCTGCACTTCCACTTAATTTCCCAGATATAATCATATATCAGCCTGTGAACAATAGGTGCCTGTGCTTGCTGCAGCACTGATTTCCAGAGTGTCCCAGTTTATAGTGATTGTAAACACATCAAATAGAATGGGAAGGAGCCACTGCTGCCCTTTGTTGTGGGAACATTCTCTTATTTCCTAGTGATGGCTGATTTAAGCAGGCAACCACAACCTCCTTCCTATCAAACCTTCAGCAGGATTGGAAGGAGGCTTCTCCCATTTTTGATAACTTGCTTTTATACTTTTATACTATGTTCCATTGTCTGTCAGGCTGAAGAATACACAATTAGCCCACAAGCACATAAAAGTGTGCTGGTCCTGAGTGCTCTGTTTGGTCCTGAGTGATCCTGTGCTCACAGGTTTGCAGTGAGCAAATAGCAAACTTGTTCAGGGGCAGAATTCCCTTTTTTGTACTAAAGAGGAAAAATGCTGCAGTTTTCTTCCTCATGATCTTCCTAATGCTTCCTATTAGAATTTTTCTGCCTTTCTGGACTAGCATATCCCAGCTGAGCAAACAGCATGACATGCTTCAAATAGGAAGATGTACTTTCAATAAGCTTCTCTTCTGATTCTTGGCCATATAAATGTTCCCTAGACTTAAAATTTATCTTTGCTGAGGAAAGCAGCATAATGAAACATTTATTCTGTAATGAAGACATGCAGAGGCTTTAGCTTGGTTGTATTTATAAAGTCCCATTTATGTTATCTCTTTTTTCCAGGTTCTACACTTTGCTGGTGCTGTCCACTGCTCTTTTTGGGAAGCCTCCTTTCAAGAATGTCATTGTGAATGGCCTTGTCCTTGCCAGGTTGGTGTCAATCAGCTCCTTCCTGAGCAGGTTTTCAGTCAAAGAATGTTTCAGATAAAACCTGCAAATTGTAAATGGAATGTGAAATGGGCTTTGGAGCTGTTAAGACTTGCTGGGGTGATATTAGTGCTGCAGGAGATAAGAGGAATCTGAGAGTGAGAGGCTCACACATCCCAGCATCTGCTGCTCTGGGTTCTTTCCAGCAGGATTAGTCCTGCCTTGAGAGAGAAAATGAGTAACAAGAATAGGAAAGAAATTATACCTTTTATGCTAAGTAAAGGAGATGATAAATGTAGTTTTAGATGTAATTTAAAGTTACTTATATTAGTTTCCCTTTATTTTCAATTGAGGCTTTGCCAGTGGGCTGGAGGGATTGATTCCAAACAAATGCATCTTTCCTCAGCTTGAGTAGGAAGGATAGATTTCCTGCTTAGATTTGTAACTTGGGAGCTTCTTGGGTTGGGTTTTGGGGTTTCTTCAGTTGTTTTTATAGGTTCAACAGCCCTACAGAAATTATGTGCTAATATGTAGATATAAATCATTATGTCTGTGCCACTAGGACAGAAAAATTGAGCTGGGTTTGAAGGGCCTTTTTTCTTTAGCCATGTATTACAAGAGTTCTGGGAATTGATGCCTACATTCTGATATTTTCTAGTGATGGCCAAAAAATGAGCAAAAGGAAGAAGAATTATCCCGATCCGATGCACATTGTGAACAGTTACGGAGCTGATGCACTCAGGTGAGATTTCTTTGGATATTCAGTGGGATATGTTGGCTCCCTGCTCATGGCAGATCCATACCAAGAGGCTTCCTGGGGGGTTTGACAATTAACAGCAGGAAGAAAGTTAATTTTAGAAGCTTCTAGACCACTGTGACAGAAGTAGCTGCCAGAGTGGATGACTCCAATGAACTGGCAATAGATGCAGTGCATGTCTCCCTCCCTAAAGCCCAAGGTATCTGCTTCTTCCAGCACTGATAGTCTGAGCTGAGCCAGTGAAAATGTGAATAAAATATTTGATAACAACACTACAAGGTCACTGTTAAATCATTGGCTTAGAGAAGGGTCTGTGCAAAATGCACCAAACATTTGTCTCCTGTTAGCACTGTACATTTTATAGTGAGAAAATACTTAGTTTTTGTGAATGTAAGTACATAATTTGCAGCTAATAGTAGTGTTACCAGAAGAGCAGAAGTGGAGCAGCCTAATGTGTGTAGATAAATTGTCCTGGTCCAACAGAGATTAAACACAGTTCAAATGGTTCATTAAAATTACAGGAACATATGAAGTAATTACACAGTCACTTGGTGCTCTGGCTTGGTGCACTGACTACATGCATCAAGTGGTACCTTGAGGTAAAGGTACATAAAAGACATTTTAATAACTGCAGGAGTGCACTACTTGGGCATTTCTCTAGAGCCCTGTAATTCTTGTGTATATAAGAAACCCTTCAACACATTGTGTGTTTCAGCTACACACAGAACTGATGGGCTGAATAGAAGCTGAATGTTTATTTGGAGAAGATGGTTGTGGCTTCTAGATAATTTAAAATAATCAATGTGAAATTCTAATTGTTTCAAGCTTTAGCATTTAAAATACCTAGTACATCTTTACAGTGGAGAGTTGGGTGGAGTTCTTAAATTTAATCAAGGTTGCATTTTACAAATAAACAAGATGTGTTAGCAGGGTAGCACTGAGTTGGTAGCTGCAATAAGAAGAGTGAAAAGGTTGGAGTTACTCATACTGGAGATTTTTAAATCACAGGTGATGCTTCTGTTGAAAAAAAAAAAAAACAACAAAAAACCCTGCCTTTTTTATAAACAAACCAAAAAAATCGGAAATGCCAGAAGTTACACTTCCATTATTCATGTGTTTTTTTTATTTCTAAGAAGCTAATTCATTTTTCTGCCAGTGTACTCATTCTTTAATGTCACATTTATTCACATTTATTTATACCTACGCCCACACAGAGAGTAAAAAGCATTGCAGCCTGGGCTCATTTCTGGAAGGAGCTCTGCAATTCAGTTCTCTGCCTTTTCTGAGGCGCTTGATGTTCTCTGTTTATAGCAAAAGCTACAACTGAGGTTTTTTTCCTTGGCACTGTTTCCCTGCAGAGTTACTTTAGCTTTTGCAGTACACAAATATATATGTATATTCTAACTCCAGCTTTGAAGTATTCTCAGCAATAGCTTGATAAACAGATCAGCAGAAAATAGAGATATAAGTTGGTGAAATGAATATGGAATTGAGTAGAAAGGGCAAACAGCAGAAATAACAGCACAGTAAATTTAACAACCCAAGTTGAAGCTTGATGAAATTTGAATCCTGAGTGAAATCTGTAAGAAGGGCCAAAACAGTTACATTTCAATATTGCTGAGACCTGGGCTGGAGACCTGTCCAAGCTGAGCTACGTCAGAGAATTTGCTGGTCATGGCATTTCCAGGCCTTTGCCCTCCTCTGTCCTGGGTGAGGATTGCTGTTGGAAGTGAGGAGTTACATCCTCCTCTCAAGCTGGTCTTCAAATGCAGAAGAAACAATGCAACAAGCTGCTGGTTTAGAGGGGTGAAGAGGAGATGATTTACTTTTTTCCTCATGCATTGTCAGCAAACTCAGTAACACTGGCTTGATCTGAGGAAGGTTTTATTTTTCTGCCCAGTGGGTAACTGAATGGCTATAACTAAACTGATGGGACTCTTGTTTTCTTGTGTGCCTTTTTTCTCTTTCCATAGAATAAATGTCTTTGAATTGGAATAATTGAGGAAATTGCTCTTCTTTTAACAGTTGCATATTGTAAGGCAGAGTAAGGCTGCTTTATTAAAAGAAACGAAAAGAAAGCCCCAAAAAACAATACTACAACACCACCAAAGTGTGGCACATAAATAATTGTCATAGAAGGAAGGTGTGGTTTAAGGATAGACTTAAATTCTAGTTTCATTTAAGGACTTACTAGTTCATTGCCATTAATTGTTCTGTACTCCTGCAAATTTATAATTTGAATTCAGGTGTGAATTCCATTGGGTGATCTTTGGGGTCCATTCCCAGCCAAGCTATTCTATGAATCTGTGTTTAAAAATTTTTCTTTTTTTAATCCAGTATGGGAAAAGCCCATTTCTGTGCTGCATTCTGTCTGTTTATTCTGGCAGCTCTATTTTTATCTATTAAGTTTTAATGCAAGAAGCCCTCTCTCCTGAAGAATTTATGGTCTGGTATTTTTGAATGTGGTGTTTCAAACCCCATTAAGATTTTAAAACCTCCTAAAGGAAGTGCCTGTAAAGTTATATTAGTTAGAATCATGATTTTAAAAGCTTAAAAATGTGAGAAAATGGGTTAATAAATTTAGATTGAAAAATGCCACAATCTTTAAAACGAAAAAATGTTTGGTTTGGTTTTCATATTTGGAAAATTAAATGAAGTGTATCTAAATCAAGTTTGTATTCAAGTTTTTTTGATACCTGAGTAAGGCCTGGTTTCTCTTTGAGTTAACTTGATAGATTCCAGTTTATTTCTGAAGACAGAATGTTTATCTGGGGAAGAAGGAGGGATAAAGCATAAAGTTGTTTTTTTTTTTTTTTAACTCAGAGACAGCAAAGAAGCTGAAGGACATTTCTGTCCCTCATATGAGTAGCTGGTGTCACCTGGGTCCTCTGCTTTGGTCCTTCAGAGCTGGCTCTGGAGCTGAGGCACATCTGTATTGTAGGAGGCACATCCTTTGTTCCCTTTTGGGGCTTTCTTGAAAATGTTGATTTCTGCTCTTTCCCTTGGATTTGCCCATTTTGTTTTGCTCCTTAGTTCTGCCAAACTTTTCATATTTGAGAGATGAACAAGATTGAGTAGAAAGATACTGGGTAGTGGTTAAGGAACTCAAAATATTACCAAAACAATAAGTGCCATCCTAAAGATGAACCATGCAACCTCTGCTTGTTTTATACTGTGATGGCATCTGAACATGTGTTAGCACTTCAGTTAACTTCTAGAGTAAAAAAGAAAATTTCAATTCAAGTTCTGTATGCTGAATCTTAGAATTAAGTCCTGTAGCATATGCAAGTAAATGGTTTTATGTTCAGTTTGTTACATGCCTACAATACAGTCATCTTTGGAGTTTTTAGAGTGAAACCCTATCAGTATGTGCAGTTTTAAGTATCATGCTCTTATTTTGCAGGTTGTACCTGATCAATTCTCCCGTGGTAAGAGCAGAAAACCTGAGGTTTAAGGAGGAGGGAGTGAGGGATATCCTGAAGGATGTGTTCCTGCCCTGGTACAACGCCTATCGCTTCCTGGTGCAGAACGTGCAGATCCTGCAGCACAAGGTACACAGCTGGGGGGCTGAGGGCAAGGATTTTCTGCTTCTTCAGGGTTACAGGGAATCAGCATTGCAGGGAAATTCAGATTAAAAGGGAGATCTGGACTCTGGAGGTCATCTGATCTTTACCTCCTTGGTCTAAGTTAGATCAGGTTGTATATTATATTTGCTCTTAATTTGTTATTTGCTGTTTTGTACCACGCTCTATAAAGTTGTAATCACCTGCATCTTTCTCTTCTTGGCCAAACTTATTAAATAGAAAGGAGGAGAGGAAGGTGGGAGACTGCCAAAACATGACAGCTCTCATTTCTCAGATTAGAGTTCCGTTGAGTCCCTTTTATTTAACATCTGTGGGATGCTGCTGCATTCAGACTTGTGAAATTGGAGGTCCAGACCTGGTGTTTGTGGGGTCAGGACACACTGAGCAATTACTTGCTCCTCCTCACCCCCTGGGAGCATCAGTTAAAGCCAGATGTGTTGGAGGGGCTCCTTCTGAGATGTCCCTGCTGTACCTGGATGGGTTTTCCTGGTGGTGTTTCCAGAGCAGCTGGAGGCAGCAGTTCCCACTGATCCTGCTTTAGTGCTGCTGCTTTTTCTTTGCTGTTCCTCTGTGTGGTGTGGCCAGCACAGCTCCTGTCCAGGAGGATCTGTCCCAGGAGGATCTGTCACTTGGGCTGCAAGTTCCTCTGCACTGAGGTCAGTGCTCAGCACCACACACATTGATCATCAGCAGAACTGCAAATCACTCAGGAAAGTTATTTTCAGTAGTGGCTGCTGTGACAGTTTCTTGAGCTAACTCATTACAGGAACTTTAATTATGAATCTGTATTAAAATGCTTAACTTGGGAATACTCAGTCCTGAATACATTAGCTATAGCAAGGAGATTGTCTTCTGCAACATGACAGTAATTTTTTTAAAAGTTATATTTAAATGCAACTTAGAAAAAAGATTCAGAAATGGAATGGAAAGAAAGGCAAATCACAAAAGCAATAATGCCTTAGACTTGTAGATTACATTTGAAGTCTACTAAAAATGCTGGATGAGTGACAGGAGTTTCTACACTTCCAGTGTGAAAGCAAGATTAAAATTTCTTTCTTATAGTAATTTTTCATTAAATTTGAAGATTTGATGTGTATATTGTATAGTTTCTATTGAAACCGATTTTAATCTTTCAGCTGAAATTAATGACAGCACGTTTAGTGCAGACTTTTATGGAAGAGGGGAGCTAAATGAAAAGTCCAAACCTTGTACTACATGTGCAGTTACAGTGGCAGCCTGGTCACTCTGGAGAGCTGTATTTGAATCAATAAAGGCAGCTGAATTCAGAAATCAGTACAGGAAACAGCTTACTTAAACAATTGAGTTTATCTGTTTTAGCAACCTCTTTGAGGAAGAAAGTTTGCTAACTCCAGATCCTAATATTTAACAAGTCTTTTTTTTTAGGATTCTGAGACAGCATGCATCAGACAAACTTAGATGTTACCCCCAAAAAACACTTGTTTATCCTGTGAGACCTTTGAATTGTCTAAAGTAAACTTTATAGCTTTTTGCTGTGATCCCATTAAATCTTGCAATGTCAGCTTGGGGGGATGGAAGACCCCAGTGGAAAATCCAGGTGCTTAAGGAGATAGGTTTGGCAATTCAATAGGTGGATTTTTTCTTTCTAAATAGCAAAATCCTTCCTATGTACCATATTAGGCAAAAGAATGTGCTATTGGAGGTGATAGTGCTTAAATTAGATTTCATGCACAGGTTTAAGCAACTTCTTCATTGTGTTCTGCTTCTTGCAAGAGAGGAAGTAAAATCCCAGTGTCCTTGATCAGGTATAATAATGATTTAATGCTTATTGTAATTCTCCCTTTAATTGTAGTTGGTTAATGACTGCTGACCTCACACTGGGATTGCTCCTCTCCTGCATTTCTTTCCTATGAATCTTCTCCTTTGAACTGTGAAAGTGGATCTGTAGTTTCTCGGTTGAATAATCCAAACAGATATTTTCATCTGGACTCTGAGGGAAGAGAAAGTTCTAAAGGCTTTTAAAACCAGCTGTTAAATACTGTTTGTAAATAAAAAAAAACAACCCAAAACCTGTTTCCAGCCTGTTGTAAGAATGTGGGAAAGAGTCAGCAGGCACAGACATGGTCTTGCTTGCAAGGCCCTGCAGAACCAGCAAAGTGATGCCATTTCTCAGATGGCTGCAAACATCAGTGCTCTGGAAAGCAGCAAAAATGCACTGTGTGCATGTTGGATGCTAAAAGCTCCATCTGTTTTTTCAGGTTGCTACATTCATCTGTATTTTAATGTGTTGAAATTGTCACATGTTCTTAAAAAGGTAATGGTCTTGTTTCTAGTCCTGCTCCCCAAACAGAATCCATCTGCATTGTAAATTCCTTAGAAATGCCTCAGATCCTCCTGGATGAAGGAGCTGTGTGAATTCAAGGATCCTGCCCTGTGTCTGGAGGCTGGGACTCACCCTGCACACAAGAAAAGGATTGGTTCTGCTTTTTATCTGCTTTAACAGCCCCAATTCACTGGCCTCCTGTGCAGTTAAAGGTTGTGGTGAGGCAGCAGTGAGAGACAGGTTTTCCACAGCTCCTTCTCTTACATACCTGTGTCTGGAATTTAATGTTTGCTGGTAGGAAACCAGTGTAACCCAGGGAAGATGCCAAAATAGTAGTGGCTGACAGGTAATTGGATATAGAGGTTTGATTATATACTCTGATGACTTGGAAATGTGCTTTGTGTTTTGATGATAGGATGAGGGAAGAGAATTCCTTTACAATGAGAACACAGTTAAGGAGAGCAATAACATCATGGATAAATGGATTCTTTCTTTCACCCAGTCCCTCATCCAGTTCTTCAAAGCTGAAATGGCAGGTATGCATTTTTGCTCAGGGAGCCTGGGGATGTTTCATGTTTGATTGCAGAACTTGCTTTTCCATACAGAGATTCCCAAATTCCCTGTGAAACTTTGACAAAAGGAAGGAAATCTTTAACCAGCTACCATAATCCATGCAATGCTTCTTTCATGGGTGTTAAGTCAGATTTTGCTGTGCTTGTTCATGAGATTTCAAAAAGTGATGAGGCTTTTTTTGTCACAGCTAATCCTGTGAGCTCAGTGATGGAGCTTGTTGCTGTAACGACGTCTGCTGCAGTGCTTGGAGCAATTAATAATATTATAATAGTCACTAAAAGACAGCAGTGAAAAGGAAGCCAAATAGAATTTGGAGAAGCTGTAAAAAAAGGGATAAAACGGGCAGTGCTCAAGTCAGCTGAATAAAATAATTTTGAGAGGTACATGAACACTGGCAATAAATTTTTCCCTGGTACAGTTTTACAGAGAGGGTTTCTTTGGCATAATGTTGTGGGAGTGTGTGCAGCAGAATGGATGGTATTAGGATAGCTGTAAGAAGATATTGTCCAGGGTTCTTTTCCTGCATGTTGTCTTTTTTATCATCCCACACCTCTTGATGCTCACATTACACTGGGGCTCTTAACTGCAAAGAGGATTTGCTGCAAGAACCCCCTGAAGTAGTTGGTAAACTTGCAGATAAAGTCACTGTGGGATTTGAAGAGGTTTTGGTGCATTTGAGGGCTCTGGAAGCCCAGATACTGGAAAGAAGGTAGCTTTGGCCATTGCCACTCCTGTTCATGATTAAACAAATAACCCCCCTCAATGCCTGTGATTTTAAGTTGCCCTCAGGAGAATTTTTAGAAGCCTTAGGCTTGGGAAGGAAGGTGTGAAGTGGGATAACAGAAAATAAGGAAATAGCTAAATGCCAGATGTGAGTTCATGAGGACACAGAATAATCCTGCTCTGCACTCATCTCTTGCTTTTCTCCCTGTGACTGCTGTGATGGTCCCTCTCACCAAGACCAGTACAGTGAGTTTGTCTTGCTGTGACAAGTAAACCAGGGCATTTGGTATGAGCAGAATTCATGTGAGCTCATCTAAGAACATTTTGTTAAAGGAGGAAAGAATCCTCAAGCTACCCAACCTAGCAATATGATAAAAGCTGTCTCTCATTGATGAAAATGTGGCTTCTTCCTGCAAGTTGTTGTCCTTGAAATTTGATGGTGGTTTGTGTTGAGTTTCATGTGTTGCCAAACAGAAATAAGCAGAGCCTATGCAAGTTTATGTGCTGCATGTAAAGAGGAAAATACTTTGAGGGACAGCAGAAAATTAATTTGTGAGTTGTGAACCTAGGATCTTTGATCAGTGCATGGTTTAAACAGAAATATCTGTAGGAATGTGAAGATGAGGGTAGAAACTTGACTTATCTGCTCTGGATTTCTGGGAGGAAGATGAAGCTGACAAAAAGGGATGTGTCAGTGACCATCTTTACAAAGTAAGAAGATCCTTCCAAGCAAGAGAAGAGAGTTCCTGTTGCAAAATGACAGTGTCAAGGCTTCCAAGGCAGTAGTGTTGGTATGAAATGCTGTTGTCTTGTGTTTGATGAAGGTAACATCATGTGCTCATTAAATGAGTGGCAGTCTCATTTGGAGGGGATTAACAAACAGAATTTTTCAGTTTCTTTTTCTGCATAAACTCTGGATTCAGTCAGGCAGATCTTAATGAGATGCAATGAATTTGTGTACTGTGACATGATACTCTAATCTCTTTCACAAACCTATTTTGGGATTTATTTCTATTTTTTTTTTAAAAGATTTTCTACTTCATATCACTTCAAGAAGGGAAAATGTCAGGAAGAGACGAGGGAAGATTATAATGGTGACTGATATGTCAAATGCTTGATAAAGGAGATAAATAAAAATACAAATTTTTGCAGCTGGAGGTCATGGGGTGTAAGAACACACAGGTTTGAAAGTGGCAATGCTGAGGAGACCCCACTGACCAGGGAAATGCTGCAGCTGGGCTCTGCTTCTTCCATTTCATCCAGTGTCTTTTAGAGTGGAGCTGAATTTTATACCCATCTTCTGCCTCTGGAAAAATGTTTCCATTAAGTCCAACTTATGGTAATTCTGCCCCAGTTTCTCCTGGTGCTTGCAGAGGTGGCAGTGTCAGCCCAGGGGGGGTCAGTGTGGGATTGACCTCACCTGAATGGGCTGAACCTGTGCCCTCTCCAACTCTGGGTGCTTGAGAGGGCCTGGAAAAACTCCAGAGAGGGGGGGCAGCCCTCTGTTGGTGCTGCATGGGGAGAGCTTGGCCTTCCAGCTGCAGAAGAGGACACCCAGCCCCACTCCCAGTATTCATGGAAAGTGGCACAAGTTACATCGTGTTGAAATCTGATGTTTCAGGGGTGTTAAAATTCTGTATTAAAAATCAATAAGCTGTATTAGGCTTTTATTTTCTATTAAATTGACCAATACAAGCACTTACTTTAGTAAAACATCTTTTCTCCTGATGACTGAAATGAAGTATGTAGTGTCTCTGTGTACATCTATGGCTTTCCTGAGTCACAAAAAAGCAGATTTCACAATTTGGTTGCAGCTATTGAGAACAGAAATGCATTTTTCCAGACTAATACTGTATTTCTTGTTAAAGATACACTGTCCCTGAAGGGACAGTGATTTTTGATTATTTTAAAATTTGTTTATAATGAGTCTCCTAACTAAATAATGCACAGCTGGAGGAAAAGGGTAGGATTTTTTAGGAATACAAATTCCCCTGTAAATAATGTTTTCCCCACCGTGGTGTGAATCTTCTGGGCATTTCCTTTTTAGGTTTAAATCCCAGTTCTCTGCCTTTAAGAACACTTCCTTACAAAACACAGTGAAAAGTGTGGTGGAGCGTTTAAAGCCAAGATCCATTTTACTCAGTAGCTGCTTGATTAATGAAACTGCTTCAGAATGGAGCTCAAGAAGCTCTTGGCTTTTAGAGAAGTTAAATACAAGTTTTTCCCTTAGAAGATTGGGTCCTGTGTAAGGTCCATCTCCCTTATCCCAATTTTCTTATCCAATTTTCTCAGGAACAGCTGAAATTTGTTTCCCTGTTGCATAGTGATGTTGGTGATGACCTTGGTGCTGGCAGTTTTCCATGATTTCAGTTACACAGAACTTGAAAATGCAGCTCTGTTTATCTCCTACCTCATCAGCCTTGCTGCTACTTCACATTTTAGCTTACCCTGTTACTTAGAAAAATAGTGAAAAACTGTAATTAATTCGGGGGGACTTGGTTGAAGGAGGTGTCTCATTTTAAATCTGCTGAACAAAAGGGGGAAGCATTGGCAGTAATTAAGAAAATTTTATTTTCTGGTTCTGCAATAATTTCTGTTTAACTTGCAGTGCCTTGGCTGTGTTTGCAGCATGTGCAAATGGGGGATTTGCCCAATCCCCTGCCATTAATAGTCTCTTATCCACTATCCTCTTTAGCAGTCAGATAAAAGCATAAGGCTCCCATAATGTCTGTTTGCATGGGATTAGGGAAGCAGTTTGGGAGGGGGGAATTGTCTTGAGCATGAGAGTGATGCTGTGCATATTCAAAATACAGTTGTAAAATGATCAATATTTAGTCACTTTTTGGAGCTTTTTGCTGTGTTTACCACCAGGACTGTAAGTGAGGATGTGGTTTCTAAGTGAGGAGCAGGCAGATTTTACCTGCAGGACCCATTTTTCCTTGCAGCTTACAGGCTGTACACGGTGGTGCCTCGGCTGGTGAAGTTTGTGGATGTTCTGACCAACTGGTACGTCAGAATGAACCGCAGGAGACTCAAGGTAGGGATCAGCTGCTGCACTCCTGCACTGGCAACAAAGTCCTGGCAGTCCCTGCTGATGGCATTCATGGCAGCTCCACACAAGATCTGGGCTTTAAATGCTGTCACTTTGTGCCTGAGAGTGGCACAAAAATTAACTGTTTTCTCTCCTCTCTGCTTTGTGGGAAACCAGCTAGAATGCCCAGTAATTCTGTTGCACTTGCTCAGTGGAATCGACCAAAGTTAATACAGTTTGGAAAACAAATGTATTGTATTAACATAGGAAACTTTTGAAGCCTATTGAAGTGCATTTCCTGATCCTAAAATCTTTTTTTGTTGGTGAATTCTTCATTTAGGGTGAGAATGGGACTGAGGACTGCATTATGGCCTTGGAAACTTTGTTTAGTGTCTTGTTCTCCATGTGCAGACTCATGGTAAGGGAATTACACCCCACTCTCAATAACACTTTAAAGCAGTTAATGTAAAAGCATCTTTGTGCAGCACAGTTCATTTTCCATCTTTTCCTTTTATTTGCTCATCTGCCCCATGGTAGTAAAAAGAAGGCCTGTATCACCTGATTGATAAGGACACATCATAATTTCCTCCGTGATGCCCAAAAATAACATTTAAATATCAGGCAGGAGGTAAATAAGTAGTATGAATTCCGTTATTTATTTCAGTCTGCATTTTGAATAACATCCCAGTTGCAGACACTGTGTAAGCATTGTTTTTGCTGAACTATCCTTATGTAATTCACGGTGTTACTGATTCATAATGTACAAGCAATAAAGGAAAGCTGGTAATTGAATGCAACATTACAGGCACCATATACTCCATTTATCACTGAGCTGATGTACCAGAATCTGAAAACACTCATTGATCCAGCCTCGGTCCAGGAGAAGAACACTGAAAGCATCCACTACCTCATGCTCCCCCAAGTCAGGTGAGAGGCAGCTCTTAGCTGGTAAAATTGGGATTTGGTTGTTTGTTGGGGGATTTTTGTTCATTTTTGGGTTTGGAAGTTTGGGTTGGTTTTTTTTAATTATTATTTCACGGAACAGTGCTCCCTCACTTGTGTTTAAAACTGCATAACAAGAAGCCAAACTGCTTTAATAATGTAAATATTACTTTGTCTCTGAAAAACTTCAGGATGCTAGTGAACATGTTCTTTTCTATGAGCACAGAATGTTTATATTTTGATTAAGATCTGATGAATTTTAGTCTCTTTGCTGTAGGAGAATATTTCCCTTGCAGTACACTTCACACTCCACCCTCAATTTTAGCTGGGAATTTTCCCTCCATATTTAGGCAGTAGATTTGAGTTAGCTTAAAGGACTGGAGATAGGAAGGAAAGCAATTAGGAGGAATGCATGTTTCCAATTCATAATATTTTCTTATGGTGGGCAGGAATATCCTTTTTTTACTCCTCAAGCTGTGTGTTTGCTCAAAGCCATAGTGCCTGACTGTGAAAGGCCCTGTGAAAGGATCAGAGAGATCACTGGTATTGCAGTGGATTAAGTTCCTGCATTTAGTTCCTGCAGCACTGTCTGCTCTGGGTATCTGAAAATAAGAAAAAACTTCAGCATTGCAGCTCAGTGTGGAAACCTTCAAGGACAGGGGACCTGACCTTGATGCTTTACAGTTTAAAAATTTAAACCTTCTCTAATGGTGTATCTTTTTATGGCTGCTGCATGCTTTGAGGAGGGTGTATGGTCTTTGTGAGAGCTTTAATAGTGAGAGTTACTGCAACAGGGAGCTGGAGACTGACATAATGATGGTGCTGATTTTCTGTTCCCTGGGCAAGTGCTGTGTAGAATATGTAATCAAGGAATGCCACCCTCATCAGGGAGCTGCCAGGAATAGGTTTGGGCTGCTGTAGAAGGGAGACAGGGAAGGATGGGGAGCTGTTTGCAGGGACTCAGTTCAGGCATGGGCTTAGCACGAGCATTTAAAAGTGGCTTAGTCACTCTTCACTGCAGTTAGTGCTGATTTGCTGCTGCATCATGCAAATGTGGGATGTATTTGAGGCTTGCACCACTTTCTCTGTATTGCATCTTGTTTGGGTTTTTGTCTGTTACTAGTTTGTGGGATTTATTGGATCCCCTCTGTATCAGTTGTTCCCTTGTCCCCTAGAAAAAAAGCCTTTTCAAATCCAGAGTATTGTTGAAGTTGGAATTTCACCTGGAGTTGCAAAGCACATCACTGTATTTACTTTGAAAGTTTTCTGATACAGCAAAAGGACAATATTGTCAATTAATAGGAAGAGAGATTTTTGGATGCAGTTACAGAAAATACCACTTTACCAGTATGGTGAGTGCAGATAAAGCTGAAGGACTTGGCCACTTCCACAGCTGAGCTTGACTCAACACCTGTGTTAAAACCCCACCGAGGTTGTGCTTGGTTGCTCAGTGTCTGAACAGATGGGTTGCATTAAATTTTGTGGATTTGCATTCAGTCTTTGAAAAATACTCCCATGTTGTGGCTCTGCAATGTTGTTCAGTGATATTGAAATACTGTCACATAATCCTGTATGAAGCTTTCTGGGAGTAAAATATTCCATCTTGTAATTTCCACATTTCCAAATTGTTGGAGCCAGAGACTGGCTTTTGGAAGAACAAAAGTTCCAGAAGACGTAGAACCAACTCAAAGCCTTAATGCTTCAATGGGCTTATTTCAGTTGAAAGTTTTGCTTCACCAGCTCTGTTTTTTTGGCCAGTCCTTACTGGAGTTGTGGTTTTCATCCCGGTACTTCTGCTCCTTAGATTACAGCCAGTATCTGTGTTCACTTCATTTTATTAATATCTTTCTTTTTAACCAATACATCTGCTCTTGCTTTGATACCTGAGTGGTTTTAAAGGAGCTGCCCAATTAGTGCTTCTACTCAACAAATCAGGAAGAACACATTTTCAGAACATTTCACTGCTTGTACATTTGAAACAAATGTCAATATCAACTGCCTCAAAAAAAAAAAAAAAAAAAGGCCAAAAGCTCATCCCAAATCCTCTTTGCAGTCCACCCCCCCAAAAAATGCCAAAAAGCAAAAAAAAAAAACCAACCCTGCCTTGCTTCAAAATGGAAGGCTGTTAAAATTATTAAGGAAAGATGTTAAAACTCTAAAATATCAAGCTCAAATATCTGCAGTTTCTGGAGAAGATGATAAATCAAGATCCCGTGAATTGTTGTTACAGGGAATTCATTGTTGCTATAAGTACCCTATTTATAATATCTTTCTGCATCTTATGATATTATTAATGTAAATTGTACCTTTTATTGGCTATTACTAGAATAGGTTGTATGACTCAATCCTCTGCACCTTGTGAGAGGTGCTAACAAAAGATGTAAAAATAGCTCTGCTGTTTGTTTTCAGCAAGTTATTTCCTCCTCATCTTCTCCACAAAGAGAGTGGAGAAGCCTGTTTGTTCATTTTTCAGATTGCCCCAACCAGGGCATAATTGAGTCTGCTGCAGGAAATGTCAGAGAAGGGGGTAAAACGTTTTCAATCTGCTCAAAGAGATGTGATGAAAATGAAGCAATTATAATGTTTCCTTTCTAATCTAGGGAGGATCTCATCGACAAAAAAATTGAAAGTGCCGTTTCTTGTTTGCAGTCTGTGATTGAGCTGGGACGAGTGATCAGAGACAGAAAAACCATCCCAGTCAAGGTTAGAGCTCCTCACATCTCCTGTCATACCTTGGGAATATGTAAAAGCTCTGTAACTTTGGGACAAATCTGGGGAAACAGAATAGTTAAGTTTCTGTTTTGTTTGTTTTTTTTTTTTTTTCCCCCAGTATCCTTTGAAAGAAGTAGTAGTTATCCACCAGGATCCAGAGGCTCTGGAAAACATCAGGGCTTTAGAGAAGTATGTACTCGAGGTAAGAACATCATGTTTAAGGGGATTGTGTCTCTTGGTTACCTGAACAACCTTCCCTGTTGAGCATATCAACAAGTCACAGGTGAAATGAATTTCCAGGAGAGCTGAAATGAAAGGGGGTATCAGTGGGTGATGTGCCAAAGTCAGCTGAGTGTTGAGAAATACTTAATCCTACAACATAACCACTCTGGACTGAGAGGCTGTTAGAATCTGACCCATTTGCATTCTCTACAGCCATGAAATCCATCTTCAGGGGTCAGTGACACAAAATTCTTGTTCTGTTCATACTAAACATTGGCAGTACAGGATCTGAGGGGGTTGTGTAGAAATGGCATGGCCCTTATCCTGTGCCTGTTCTTGGCAGCTTAAGGATTCTTTCTTCCCTTCAGTGAGGTATCTGTAACAGCAGATCTGCTCACATGCTTAAAATATGCCATCATGTTCTGGTTGAAGTTGCCATTGTCAAGGTCAGCTGCTTTACCTTGACAGAGAGAACAAAAATGTGCATCTTACCAAGGAGGATCAGCTCACCTCAGTTGTCTTGGTGTCAGGGAATTCAGGAGATGAAGCACAGGAGGACCTCTGAAACTTGTGTTATATAATTACAGCAACATGAGCTTTCCCCAAGCCTAAATACAAGTCTGTGGAAAGTCTCTAAAAATTCTGCTGGGGGAATGAGCACTGGCTCAGGAAGTCACAACTCAGTGCACAGGACCTCTACATCAGTGCTGTATGCTGCTTGCTTTTAGTTACTGTGGGAGTTAAATGCTTAAGAATTGTTCACTAGAGGAATTTTAATTTAAAAAATAGTAATTGATTTGCAAGTGGGACTGTAAAGCTTTTCTGTCATGTTAGCTTATTGATTATTGCTCTTAGACTTGGCAGTTATGATCCCTTAGTTCAGGACTGCTGTTATTATTAATTATAATAATTTCAATATCTGAGTCTCTTCAACAGCAGAATTCTGTGAAATTTAGGCTAATGTCTGTCCCATTTTTTGGATCTGAAAAATGGATTTGTAGATTCTAGAGAATCCAGTTTTAAGGGAGATGAGTTTTGCTTCCTCAAATTATTTCCAAAAGAGTAGCTGCTGAAATTTGTTGTCAACTTCTACAGCTAATGAAAGATAACAAAAGAAGCTAACAATTTTTAAATTATTACATAATTGGATTGTACATTAGTATGTTTTGATTTGTATTCCTTTGCTACTGCAGACAAAAGTGTCTCTTCTGGAGAGATGAGTTAAAACAAACTCAGATGCCTTTGTGGAAGCACAGACACAAAGTACTGTCTATTGTCCTGGTTTTATTATGTGTCTTAAAATTCAACAAGCTGCTGCTGGAGCTTAGTGTGTGTTTTATTGTACTGCATGGCAATCAATCCTGTTGTTTACTGGATGTGCAGAGCTAAAGAGGTCAGTGATTACAGCCAGGCTGGGCAGCATTGCTTGGGCTGCATTTGCAGCTTTGTTCATCAACCTCCTGCCTATTCAGAGCTTTAGAGCCTACAGTGATTGCCAGGAGTAAATTTGCAGATGCCAGAGGTAATGGGTAAGGAGAATTACACCATTTAATTTTGTGTAGTTGCTGACAAAAGAATTGGGAAAATATACTTGTCAATTCTTCAGAAATTTCATTCATGGCTTTTGCAGAAGGAGCTGTAGTCTTTGATCTGCAGTGCTGCTCTCTCATCTTCAGAACACAGCAAGTCATTTAAATAATGGATTTTAATATTAGAACTTTCCAGATTATAGAGTTGTCATGCAAAAATAGCCAAGCTCACAAAGTGAAAAAAACCCAGAAGGCTTTTAGCAACTGGACACAGTTGCATTTTATTCATTTCTGTTTGAGGCCTTTTACAAGCCTGGGTCAGGACTTCTCTTCCCTGCTGCTTCCAGGGAAAGGTTTTCCCTGAGTAAATTTGACTCTGTGCACAGTCAGAATCTTGTTTCCATCCAACCTTTGTATTCCCTCCAGCCCCCAGCCCTGTGTAGGGCTTCTGTAAAACAGAGAAAATTGACTTCTCCATCAAAGCCAGGGACCGAGCCTGTGACAGGGCTCAATTATCTGACACAGGAGCTGTGGCTGGGGGGCCCAGCAGTTTTTCATTTCTTACACTATTACATAATGAGTACTTTCCTTTTTAGGCTGCCTGCTTGGAGAGCCCAGCCCAGCTGAAGCACAGCAATTCTGACTCTGTTCTGAGGACTGGGCATAGCTGGGGCACATGGCACCAGCTAAAGGCTCTTGTATGTTCAGGCATTCCATGTACAGCTCTTCCAGCTGGTCATGAGAAGGGCTGGTTGCCTCAGTATGCCCACATGAGACTTGAAAGATATGTTAAAGAGCTAATTTTGAGTAATTAGGAAGATAAAATTAAGAATTATTTTAAGTCAAAGCACTGAGACTGATGTAAACAGACCTGAGATACAGATTTGCCTGTTTTTCTAAGACTCATTCTGAGTTTTTAAATGAATAATGTGTACAAAAGAATGATTTCCTAATCTAATTAGTACGGAAGACTTGTCCTGATGGAATTGGCTTCTCTGTGATTTATCTAATCGGGCCCAAAGTCATCTTTCAGTTTGTGCTATTTTTTGAATTATTATTTCTTTTTCCCCACGAGGTTGTCATTTACAACTCATGGGCTCATTTCCAGCAGCACCCCATTGAAACTGAATTTCTGAAGTGTGTAATTTTGATTAGATTTCCTAAAAGATGTATTAAATAAAATTAGATTCAGTTGTGTTCTTGGCTCCTCATGTCAGTAGGACTTCCTAGGGAATTAGGCTCCAGCTCAGAGGTTGTATTTAAGCATTATTTCTCAGTCCAAATATTTGGCTACTTGCTAGTCCTGTCATGCTGATGCTGCCATTTACTTCTGCTTCCTAAATGCCTTGGAGCTGCTTGTTTGCCAAGTGCACCTGGTGATGCTGTAGGATGGTGATGGGAGCTCTCACCACCATCCAGTGGGCATTAAACACGAAATGCTTGAAGGATTGGGCAGCCTGGCAGACAGAACCTGCTGGATTGCACTAAAATGTACATGCTGTGCCTCGTGTTTTCCAACCCCACTCATATCCCCCTTCAGCTTTCTTCTCTCCAAAGAGTTCCAGTCTTGGTCTTTCCTCATATGAAAACAACATTTTCCTCTCAATCAGTTGTTTGTAAAGCTTCCCACAGCACCACTATGTTCTCTTCAGATGTGGGACAAAATCTGCACATGTAACTCAGAAAAATGGGCGCACACATTCCTGCCCTGAAGTCCCTGCAGGTTTTATAAAGCTCTTTTGACTGCAGGGCAAGGCCAGAAGCATTTCTAAGCAGGGTGGTTTTCTGTGCAGTGAGGAGTTGGAATGAACAGGTAAGAAGGAGACAAAATGAGGTCGTTTCGTACAACCCACATAACTACCATAAATTTAGTTATGGTTTCCTGGCTCGTTGTGTACTGCAAGGACTGTTCCAGCAGAATTTTCCTTCCTGAGCTCTGCCAGGCCATTGGCTCCAGCACTGCACGCAGAGGGAATGTGTAGGTGGCTAGGGGGGTCCATGGAGATCCGATGCTCCAGCCTGGAATGCTGCTACCTTCCCATAGAGAGGGTCCCACAAGGGACAGCATCCCAAGGGGATCTTCAGGCAAGTCTCCTAGCCGCTGGATAAACCTCAGCAAGCACCAGCCGTGGCCATAAGTGATCAGCTCTCAGTGATTTCAGCTCAGTGATTTCAGCTTTGCTTGCGAGGCTATCCCAGGCTGACTCAGGGACAGAGAGAGACAGGAGCACTGTGTGGCGATTCCACAGAGATTCCTTTCTTATCCAGCAGCTCTGTGAAGGGGGCCAGGGACGAGGGGGGAAACTGGGGTTTTTATGGGGAAAAGCAGGGGTGGTACCAAGGGGGAAAAACCACTGGGTTCCAAAGGATTAACATGCGTACTAGGGCATGGTGGGATCACTGAAGCCTTTGGGGAGAATGTGCCCACCTAAGGGGCATCTCTCTAGGAGGGCTGGGATAAGCAAAGCACAGCCCGTTCGAGGGACATCCCTCCAGGGCAGGGCCACGGGCAGAGCTGTGGCCGGCCCATCGGGTTTAGCTCTTCAGTTATGAGGGGGAAATAAAAAGGGCTGTTGAGTAGGGGGCGGTTTGAGGTGAGAGCTGCCTATTAATAACTGAGAGCTGCTACCTGGAGGCTGAGGCTGGGCTCTGTGCTGAAGGCGGGTTCAGGGTTGGGTTTGTTTGCTCTCCCCATGACTTGGTCCACAGAGACACCCCCGTCCAACCCTTTCCCGTTGCCATTGCACCTTCCCGGCCGCTGCTGAGCCGTGTGCTGTCTGTGTGCCCGCAGGAGCTGAACGTGCGGGCGCTGACGCTGTCTGCGGACAAGGCCCGGTACGGCGTGCGGCTGAGGGCCGAGCCCGAGCACACCGTGCTGGGCCGGCGCCTCAAGGGCGCCTTCAAACCCCTCATGGCTGCCATCAAGGGGCTGAGCAGCGAGCAGCTGGAGAGCTTCCAGGAGACAGGTCTGTACGGGACACACCCTCAGGATGGCGCGGGATCCTCCTGCGGGCAGCCTAAGGCCTGCTGCCTCTGATTCTCCCTATTCGGCTGTTACAAGGAGAAAATGGAGGTTTTTTTATTTCCAGTATTTTTCTGACAGTAAATTACAAATGGCCACAAACGCTGGTCTTAAACTGTTCCATTAAACTGTTCCTTCATGTCAGAGGAGGTTTAGGGTTGATAAGAGGAAAAGCTTCTTCCCCCAGAGGATGTCAGGGGATGGGCACAAGCCCCAAGGCTGCCAGAACTTCAGGAGTGTTGGGACAATATTCCCAGGGATGCACAGGGTGGGATTGTTGGAGTGTCCCTGTGATCCCTGTGGGTGTCCCTTCCCACTCAGGATGTTCTCTGATTTTAAGTGCTACTGTAAAGCCAAGATGAAACAGAGAATAAGCTTTCTGTGAGACTGAATCAGATTGGAACACAGTATTTGTGCAGTAGCTTTTATTCTAAAAGCATTCCTTCGATTCCAGAGTTACAAGTGGGTGTGAATTTTGCAGCTATATCTGTATAGCAAGTTGCTTAAATGGAAATTTCGAGTTGGTGGAGTATACAGGTTATTTTTAAGTTTTATTTCATTCAGATGGTTCCACACAAACAGTTGCTGAAGTGCCTGTGTTTTAGTGAGTTCTGCTGCCTGGAGAAGTGCTTGTGTGAAAAATGGGGATATGGGATAATTCAGTGCTGCTTACTAGTGCTTAAATGCTGTTTGACTGCATTGCCAGTATATGCATTGCACATGTTTGAAGTCTGATGCTTGGTTAAAGCTTTCTGAATTTAAAACTGAGGGTTTTACTTGGATGGTAAGCGATGCTCTCCATCTGCCAACCCTGCAGGCAGCATTGTTGTGGAAGGACACGAACTCCATGGGGAAGATCTCCGTCTCATGTATCAGATGACAGAGGGATCTGCCCAGTTCGAGGCACACTCTGATGCTCAGGTATTTCATTGCTTATTTCCTCTCTTCCCTTTTTTGATTAAGGGAAGAGTTCCTCAGGAAATAATAGGAAAATGGTGAGGTGAAAGCTGGCTTGGGTTTGTTAGTTCAGATAGTTCAGCACATTTTCCAGGAGTGTGTGAATCCTAGAGCTGTTCAATTCTCTCTCCACTATTGCATTTTGTACATGAGGAGCTCTCTAAAAGCATCCTGAGCTCCTGAGAGTGTTACTTCCACCTTGTTTCCAGTTTGTCACCTGTTCATCAGTGTTCTGTGTGTTTGCTCAGGTTTTGGTGCTGCTGGATGTGACCCCAGACCAGTCCATGGTGGATGAAGGAGTTGCCCGGGAAGTGATCAATCGCATCCAGAAGCTTCGCAAGAAGGTGAGCAATCCTGGGGTGGGACAAAACATTTTCATTTCCTTTTCAGCAATCTGGGCAATATGCAGCAAAGACTGCATTTTTAATTAAACATGAAGCCCCCTGTGTCATTTACTCCTCATGTATGACTTTCTGATTGGATCCCCTTCCAAGAGCTCTAAAGGATGAGTAGAGAAAATTTTCGTGGGACGTGTTGTTTTGGAAAAGATATCTGTGCATTTAAGATTCATGGAAAAGTCTGGATTGGAAAGGACCTTTCTTCAGCATAAGACTGAAAAATGACAAATTTTTACCAAAATAGATACATTTTACATTATATGTATTTTTAAAAAATCTGTGTAGATTTTATATATAGATACATATACACACCTATGTAGTGTTTTAAAATATATATATCCACACTTATGTAGATTTATATATTTTAATATTTTTTACATATATAAGACTTTAAAGGCTTTATTTCTGTATAAAATCTAACCAGGAAGGAACATGGCCATGAAAATTCTTCTATGTGTTACTGGATGATTTATTTAAATTTAGTTCTGTAATGACATAAGGCCATAGTTTATTTTTACTATAATGAATATCAATATACTTAATCTTGCCTATATTCCCATGTTTTAAGATTCTTAGTGTTTTTGCAGAAGTATTGTTTTTTTCTAAGTCTTTTTTGGAAGCTTTTAACAACTTGATAAATATATTATTTTTTTTTTAACTTGAAAAGTATTCCTCTCTTGGTTTGTGATCCTGCTGTCAGTAATGGTGTGTCTGTGTGTCCTGCAGAGGAACCTCGTCCCCACAGATGAGATCACAGTGTACTACAGGGCCCTGCCAGAGGGGGAGTACCTGGACACTGTCATCCAGAACCACGCTGAGTTCATTTGTGCCACAATAAAGGCAGACCTGAAGCCTTACCCGGTGCCTACCTCAAAGGAAGTTCTCATCCAGGAAACAACGCAGGTAAGGAGGAAAAGCACTGTTTGCATGGTTCATCTTACTTCCTTTTAACCCAACAAGCTGCTCCAGTTAAAGAATAATGATGTCAATATTTATTTGTGGGATAGAGCAGGTATTGTTTTCTATTTATAAAGTTCTGTATTAGTCTTTTTTGTTTTATAAAAGAAAGGAGTTGGGTTGTGTATGCGTGATGTTTTTGAAAATCAAGCTGCTTGGATACCAAAGTAAATAACTGAATACACAGTTATTTGGACTTGGATTAGTGTGTTGTTTGAACAGCCAAAATGTTGCTCTAATTTTTTTAGATTAATAGACTTTTGTATTAGAACTACTCCTTCGAGGCTAAATTTGGCTTAAGACCAACTTGTTTAATATTTAAGGATGTTTTTTCCTCTGCCCTGTGTTGCTGAAGTTTTCTGTTGTAAAAGTGTAGTTTCACACTTCAAATCAGCAGCAATTTCTGTTGTTTTCTTTGATTACTTCTTCTGACATATTTGATAGTTTTGTCATGGTTGTACTGAAACTTACTCTATCCAAAAGACTTTACTAGCAGAACTGAGAATGAACTATTCTTCAATGTAAATGTCCTGCTGGACCACAAAGATTAATTCACACAAGAGTGTAGGATCTATCAGACTTGAGATTTGATTTACAAGGTGCTGGGAAGGCAGGGAATAGCTGAAAGGAAAGGGCTCATTTCATCCATCTTAATATTGTGTGTAAGGGAAATGTTTTATAGTTATTAATGGCATTTCTGAAGTTGTACAGATTTGAAACAAAGCCCTGCTTGGCCTTTTTTCAAAACTATCTGTTTCATCTAGTGACAAATGGGGAAAACACTAAGTAAATACTGCGGCTGAGAAATCACTGAAAATCTTTAAGTTTCTTCTAAGTGCTTATTTGATACTTCTGATGGACAGTTTGATGTTAAGTCAACATCAAGGCTGAATTGGAATGTAAAAGCAGCTGGAAGTACAGTGCTGGGAAGCACCTTCTGATTGCCTGCCTCAGGTCACCTGTACCTGAGCTTTAGTGCTGGTCACTGTTGCTTTCCATTAAAGCTTTCATGCCTGTGGAAGTATGGTTCCCCCCATCCACACTTACTTTACTCTTACCTAAATCTAATTTAGTATATTTTAGTGAAGAAAACCATTGTGGAAAGATGAGTGTATTGATTCAGTTGTAAATAATGCTGTGTGTGTAGAGACAAAATCCTGCCCCACAGCAGGCACCTGACCTGGTTTTTATGGACAGAACTGATGGCTGTCATCTGGATGTCAGCAAAAACCAGGCAGTCCTTTCAGTTGTGGACATGATGAGCTGGTGTGTGACCCTGGGAGAGGTTTGTAGGTCAGGCCATGCATTTGCACAAATGTTGAATTTCAGACAGAGAAAATCTATAGAAATCTTCCCTAAATAACACTGTTCTGCCAGCCAGTTCTGTGGGGCTGTTGATAGCTCAGTTCAGAGAAATGCAGTTGTCTCATCATGGGCATCCAGCTGAGAGGGCCTCCTGCCACCTAGAAACCTTGGCAGGGAGGGTTTATTTTGTTTGTCTGTTTCAAACAAAACCATGAGCAGGGAATTGGGCTTGTTCTTCTCTCTGGAGAAGAGAAGGCTCCAGGGAGAGCTCAGAGCCCCTGCCAGAGCCTGAAGGGGCTCTAGGAGAGCTGGAGAGGGACTTGAGGCAAGGGATGGAGGGACAGGACACAGGGAATGGCTTCCAGTGCCAGAGGGCAGGGCTGGATGGGATATTGAGATGGAATTGTTCCCTGTGAAGGTGGTCAGGCCCTGGGACAGGATGCCCAGATCCCCTGGATCCCTGGCACTGCCCAAGGCCAGGTTGGACAGGGCTTGGAGCAGCCTGGAACAGTGGAAGGTGTCCCTGCCCACTGCAGGAAGAGTGGAATGAGATGATCACTAAGGTAAACTTCCAGCCAAGCCACTCGAGGATTCCATGAAATGCTGCAAGTCCTGTGTGCTGAGGGGGTGCAGTCTGTGTGTGGGAAATGGAGGCACAGAAGAACTGAAGTCATGCACTTGTTCATTATGATTTTATTTTAAGGAGTCTCAATTACAGAATCATAGAATGGGTTTAGTTTGGGAGGGGACCTTGCAGATCATGTACTTCCACCCCCTGCCATGGGCAGGGACAGCCACCCCAGAGAAGCTCCTTATGGAGGTGCTCTGTGCCTGCTGCAGCCTTTTCTGTGCTTATGGACTTGATGTGCCTCTGAAGTGTTTGGCACACACTTAGACTTTAAAATAAATGTTGAAGAGAGAAAGAGATGACTGAGATTTCAGTGCAACTGTCAAGTGCTCCTTGGAAGTGTCTGTTGCTGGGCCTGCAGAGATGGATTGCTTAGGGCAGGTGCTTGACTCTGTTCTGCAACAGAGTCACATCAAGAACAGTGACATGAGAAAGCCCTTCTTGAGAAATCTTTTCATGTGAGTGTGTAAGTTAAGTCAGCTGTGACAGGATCCTTGCACCAAATTTCTGGAAGTTACTCAGAGGAGTAACAGGAGTCTGCTTGATGTTGAATATATGTGAGGACTGGAACAAAGATGAAATGCACTCTCTCCTTTTTACATTTATTGTGATTACATTCAAATCATTACTTCTGGGAAATTATCCTGGATCAATTTTTGATACAAGGCTTTAATTCTGAGCTCCTTTCCCAGTGACTTTCTTCAAGTCACAACAACAAAAAAAAAGTTTCTCAGAAACTATAGGGGCAGAAAAGCAGGTACTTAAAAAATGAGTTTTGAATTGTTAATTAAATGGATAAACACAGAATGGCATTCAATGCTGCATAAGTGTTTTTCCCTACTTTGTAATAGGACTTCAGAAAAGAATGGCACTTCCAAATTTATCTATCACCCTTTGGACTGTCTCTTGCCAAAGACCATCTCTAAATTTACAAAACGAAATGGCTTAAATGGTCTTTTAGTACTAATTGTTCATATGGGTGATTTCTGGATCTTTTTTGGAAGGTCCATGTTGGATTTCCTGGAGTGTCTCCAGGTCTGACAGGGTCACTCCTGGGGAGATACTCAAAGGCTGGTGGTACTGAGGCAGCTGTGACCAAGGGGGTTCTCAGTGGTCCCCCAGGAATGGTGGAGGCTTCTCCAGGCAGTGACTGAGAGCAGGGTGCTGGTCAGTACTCTGAATTTCTCTGGAATAGTGTTCCTCTCAGGCAGATTTGCTTTGGGATTGTGTTTTGGGAGGGTGTCATCACTGCTCATCACTTGTGAAAATCAGGCTGTTTATTCCGTGATTTCCTGACATCTGGTACAGGCAGATTCGTGTCTGAAGCACTGTCACTGAAGGAGGATGTGGGAAAAATTCCTATTTTATGGTAAATGACGTTTAGTATAACAAGGCAAGATCTTAATGTTTTTTATTGAAGGAAAATATTTTGTTGTGTTTGTTTAATAAAGCAATATTGAAATAATGCTGATCTCTCTCTTTCCCTAGCTGAAGGGATCAGAGCTGGAAATCACACTGGTCAGAGGGGGGGTGTGTCAGTCTGCTGGCCCAGCCTGTGCCTACGTCAACCTCAAAGTTTGTGTCAATGGCACAGAGCAAGGTAGGAATGAACATTGATTTGTCAGGGCTGGTGTAAGGGAGTTTGGAAAAGGTGTGGTGAATGCTGGAGCCTGAATTAATTTGAAAGATTGTGCAGCCTCCCTTCCAATAGGAGCTTTAAATAGTTAATGAAAATAAGTTTATTGAAAGCAAAACCATACCTGTCCATAATTTCTTCTGGGGAAAGACTCTTGTGAGCACAGGAGTTGTTACTCCTGCTCCAGGGAGATTTTGTGTGTGAGTATCTTTGGGGGGGGGTGCACTCTCTGGTATTGGGGCTATATGTGAGAATTTGTAATTCCTGCTGGAGCACTGTACAGGAGGTGAGGCCTGGATGTGGAGGAGATGGTTTGAAAAGCTCAGATATGAAGTACAGAGATGAAAAGAATACTTAAACTAGAGAATAGCCTGACTGTGTCTTGGGGAATGGACATGGGTACAGTGATGTTGTTACAAGGGTGAGTTAAAAAGAGAGAAAACTAAATGCACTTGGGGAGTTTTTTCCTTGCAGGTACTGACAGTTTATGGATTGAAATAAGTGTGCCTTGTTGGCTGTGGTCACAGAGCTGCTCCCTGAGTGGGAATGAATCCAGCTGGAAAAGCTGGTGACCATCTCAGAGGGCACAGTCAGTGAGCTTTTAACCAATCTAATACTGGGTTGTACTTTAGTAACATACAAATGGAACTGCCTTGTTAATAAAAGCAAATACGACTTCTACACGATAAATTTGAAGTACACATCAGTCCATTTCTCTGTTTCCTTTCTCCTTTCTCACTAAAATAATTTGGGAAGATGCAGTGTTGCCAGTTTTAAATTGGCTTAGAAACTCACTGGAAGTAATTAGCGTCATTAGAAAATCATTAGAACTTGGATATTGCTTCCAAACTGCATTTTAATTTCTTAATTTTGGTTTTAGATGGTGTGTTGCTGCTGGAAAATCCAAAAGGAGATAATACCTTGAACTTCACTGGACTTGTAGATGCTGTCTCGTGCATTTTTGGTCTTAAAAATTCCAAACTGACAGTTTTTAATGGAAACACAGGTAAATGGAGTATGACAAGGAAAATTGAAAGTCTTTTTAGGAGTCATTTACTGTATAATTATTTACTGTGTAATTTATATCTATCTGGCTAGCTATATCAAATTGATAAGAAAATGGGTAAGGAAATATTCCATTTTATAGTACTTAGCTTATGAGACTGTGTTTACAGTCACATCAACATGTTTCCAAAAGCTGCTGCTAAATGGTGCTCATCTGTTATCTTGCTTCCATTGCAGTTCTCATCAGGACAAAATGTGATTTATTTCAGTGTTTCCACTGGGCCCAGGCTATGCTGGATCTTGATGGCGAGCTGCCATCAGCCTTTCCCTGCTTTCTTTTCCCTAATGCCTCAGTAGGCAGGGTGAGAAACTTAAGCTGAATGCAAACTGTGATCTGTAGAAGAAAAATGTTGCCTTTCTACCTTGGAGAACCTTGAGGAGCTCTGCATTTCTTTTTTATTTTTTTTTTTTTTTTTTAGTAAAACCTATTGAATATTTTTGCAGCTTGAACTTTGATAAGGTACAAGAATGTAGAAAAACAAACCCAGAACACTATAAAAATGGTAATTGGATGGCTACAAAACCTTTTCTTAGTGTTTTTTTCATGGAAATATTACTAAAGTGCATCTGAGGGGGAGGTACTTGAATTGGCTGTTCTGGGGTGCCCCCAGGGCTGCTGAGGATCACCAGGTCATCTCCAACAGTGACATCCATAAAGAAATAGTCTGTGTGTCACTGTTGCCATCTCAGTCCTTAGTTTCCTTACTTGTCCTGTCCTGGGAATATTTCTAGGAGGATTTTGGGGGTTTCCCATCTGGTGTCATCCATTAGCTCACTGTGATAAATCTTCCGGGTTGTGCTCAGCTCAGCTGAACAGTCCTGTCAAAGGATTAATCTTTGCTTTCAGTCAAAGGGGATTTAGAGGAAATCCTTCAGTATCTTCCTCAAGTTCCAGTTGTGTTTTGAAGGAGGAAATGGTTTTCCTTGAAATCCTTTTCCAAGTAGGAGGGATAACAGTGTGGTCTGTGCCTACAGAGGGGGGTCTGTACTTGGATTGGTCATTGTCACCACAGATAGTAAGAGATGACCTGCAAAAGGCCCAGAAGAGTTGGGAAACTCCCATCTCATTAAGTTTATAAGGAGTTTGACCCTGTATTTGAGGTTTTTCTGCCATTTATAGGATAAAAAGATGCAGCACAAATCCAGTAATGCCAAAGTCCTAAA
>VZTT01048210.1:54483-74374 GCA_013400855.1 Buphagus erythrorhynchus
CTTAGGAATAATTTGGGGACTTCCATCTTGGCATGCTGATTTTCACCTTTCAGTGGTCTGGGCAGAGCAGGGTATTTTCCCTGCCCACTTATTAACCATATGGAAATTCCCTTGGAAAGATCAGATTATCAAATTGGCTTTTGCTGCAGTTTGTCACATCTCAGACAAATATTGGTCAGCAGATGTGGCTCCCTGAGGAGTCACACTTCAAGGCATGTGCCAGGGAAACAGCCCTGAAAGGTTCCAGAGAACAGAACCAGAATTCCAATGTTTGCTTTGGATACAATCCATCTGCTTTTTCTGCCAAACCTTGGTGTGGGTAACCTCAGGTGAGGTCTCATGGTAATTCCAAGGCCTCTGTGGGTGAGCAGGGGTTGGAATCAGCTGCTTTGTCTAAGAGGAATTGCAGAGAAAGGTTGTGCAGTCCAGACAAGTAATTTCTGAATAGTTCCCGTGAGTGTTAATAAAATTGGGACCCAGTAAAACCATATTTCTGGCTCCTCATTCCCTTCCTGTGCTTTCTAGGGCTGTCCACTTTACTTGCAGTAATTTATTATCTTGTTTTCTAATTGTAATGAAGGTTTCCTTAAGGTTGTGCCATGCACAGGATCAGGCAGTTCTTGTATTAAGGGAGGCTCAGATGGGTCCTGTCCCTGCTTTTCAGTGCAGCATTGGAATAATGGGGTAAACATTTCCTCCCCAGCTGTGTGTTGGGTATTCTGAGGAACTGCACAATCCCCAAACAAGGCTCTGGGACTTATACTGACCTTCAGAAACTGAATAGAATTTGTCTCTTTCTACATAAAAAGAAATTAAATTCAAAGGGAAGAAGCTGGGCTCAAGTCACATGGTAAAAAAAGTTGTCTGTGTTTTTTTTTTCCCTCTAGATTGCTGAAAACTCTCTAAACTTCTTGTTTGGGATGCTTGTAGACTTGCACTCACTCAGCTTGCATGGAAGTAGCCCATATTAAATATTTATTTGAAACACTTTCAATATGTTTATGGGAAGAAGTGCATCTGTAGATCATGTAGGGCTTAAAAAAAAGGGAGGGGAAAGAAGGTGGGGCAAAAATCTCCCTACAAACTTTTTGATCCGTGTCTTGTTTCATCTTTATGATTTTCAGATGGCTGATTTTTTTAATCTTCAATTTTTAAAAGGCTGTGAGGCTGTAAAGTACCTTAGGGGAGAGTATTGCCACTTAGTTCTCCCTACAGCTGGGGTTTGACTTTTAAAGTGATTTTGATGAGCACTTGTAATACCTGCTTGCCTTCAAGCAAATGATCAATTTTTTCTTGCTATGAGAGGGTTCTGAGAACAGACTTCTCTAACAGCACTGTGCCTGAGCTCTTCTCTGGGAAAATGTCAGTGCTCCTGGAATGCCAAATGCTAATTTGTTAATTGGGCAAACCCCCATTCCTGCAGCTCCTGCTCCCTTGCCCTGCATGGATCCACAGGGATGCTGCCAGCTGGGGAATGGCAAACTGGGAGTTACTGGGGCCAAGTGTTCCCAGGTCTGTCACCCCCTGCTCCCTTGTGCTCTTTCTTCCCATGGCCTGAAATTGTGCAGGTTTAGAGAAAAACTGCCCCTGGTTCCCTCTGATTGGGTGAAATCTTGGTAATTCCTCTCCACTTGTTAATTCAATTGTTTTCTTGCTTTCCTGAAAATAAAACCTAAAGCAAATCCCCTTCTTGTGCTTGAGCATGAGCCTGGCACCTCAGACAGGCCAGAGCAGTGTTTGGCTTTTGGTTTGTTTTTTTTCTTTAAACTATTATAAATTTATATACAAATATATAAAAGTTGATATTTAAAATACACATTTTGCAATCTTAGGTGCAGCCTGAGGTCTTTTTGCTTCCTTGAGCAATCTTGTAAATGCTCCCCAGTGCATCCAACTCTGTTCTGTGGCACTTGACAGAATTGTGAGAGCTTGTAGCTTGTGATTGCTGTTCCCATGTTTGTGGGGTTAGGTTTTTTGATGGTTTGGGGCTTTTTTGGGGAGCTGACTGGTCAGTTTAGGGGCTTTTTTATTTATAAGTTTATAAACCTACAAGATGTATTAATTTATAAATTATTCCCCTTGAGATTCTTTCTTTGTACATCTTAGGCTCCATGATGTGTGAATAGGGCTCCTGTGGAATGACAGGTGTGCCTGTTCCATATGTGCAGGAACACAGTTCTGACAAGAAATTAAATGCATCAGTTCTCCCTGGATTTGATCTCTGGAGCTCTTTCCAGCAGAGAATGATGTTATTCATGTGTATCTTTAATACCGTGCCCATCAGTGGCTCTGTTTGACCTCAAGGCTCAGACAGTGCTGCAGAATTCATTTTTATCACAGAAACCTCATCAGCTTCTCCTCCCAGCACTTCCAGGGATTGCTTCTGATGTCCTTGGAGACAGGGATCCTGTCTTGAGTCTGGTCTTCCCCCATCCTCTCCATCTGCCTGGCTGGAGTCATGTGCTGGGTCATGACCTATGGTGGCATTACACACAGATACTGGTGCAGGGGCTTTGTTCATGAGCCATGACTTGAATTTTTTTTGTTTGTTTTCTCTGGAGTTTAATATATTTAGTATGAATAAATATCCTGATGTTGCATAGTCACACATTCCCCTGCTGCTTTGGCCAGGGGAGTCTGGGTGCATGCAAAGATGACAGCTCTTCATGTAATGAGGTAGGAATGGTTGGCTTGGGTGAATAATTTCTTGCTTGTTTGAAGTTTGCTAAGTATTTTTATTGCATGAGTTACTATGTGCATAAGAAATGTTATATAGGAGCTAATTTCCACAGCAAATGAAGGACCCTCTTTGTGTTATTGTGAAAACCAAATACTTCTGCACAAATTCCATTTTTCCAACAGAGAAGCCTTTTCTTGAGGATGGGATTGTGAGAGAGGGGACACTGCTGCAGTGGGGTCAGGAGTGAGACAGCCTCCTTGTCAGCTCCTGGGGTGGTCTGACTGGTGTCACTTTGTGTTGCAGAGCTGATAAACCAGACAGACCTGCTGGGCCTCAGTGGCAAGACTCTGCATGTGACAGCAGGGTCAGCCCCAGCCCTGCCCAGCTCCCCCAGTGCCCTGCTCTGCCAGTACATCAACCTGCAGCTGACCAATGCAAAGCCACAAGGTATGTGGGCTGCTCCTTGCTGTCATGCAAGTTCTGGCCCTTTGCACTTGCTGGTGCATAGGTGTAGGTTTTCATTGGTACATGGTGATTTTTGTTAATTTTTTTCCTAGTGTGTACTTTCTGATAAAAACAATGTTTATACTTAGCTTTTCTCCCTCTTCTCCTAAGAGAAAAAGGAGAGCCAGTTTGAGATAAGAGGCAGCAGTTAAACATGAGCCCCTGGGCATTGTTTCCCTGTTTCTGACCATCAGCTCACCTGTGCAGCTTATTGTAAAAGGCTGAGTCTAAAAGAGACCAAGTTTGAATGAAGAGCCAGCTCTTTACCAGGATGTTGGAAAAAGCCTGTGAAACATTTCTTAGTGCTATTTAAAATCTAAATGAATTGTATTATTCACCTGGTCTAGGGTATAGATGTCTGTGTCTAATTCTTTTTCCCAGCTGCTAATCTGGCACTCTGAAAGCTCACGTGGGAGCAGCTGAGTTGTTTTAGTAACTTGCTCTTACCCTGTGCCCTGGTATGAGCCCTTTCTGACACTACTGAGAGCTTGCAGGAGCCAAAAATGTGGTCTTTACAGGGGATTTGATCATCAGTAGGTGCTTGGTGAGCTTCTGCACGTAGTGGTTTCTATGTCCTGTTGGAATATTTAATGTTTCCCAGACTCTGTGCTGTCCTGTTGACCCATGTAAAGAAGTTTTCTTCTGTTGGTCAAGCTGTCAGTCATCACTTACATTGCTGGCTCTATGATTTATGAGCTTAGTGAATATCTGTAGGTTGGTGTTGCTAATTTATCTCTCAGTACTATGAAGAAATAGAGATGAAATGGAAGAAGAAATGCTAAATTTGAATTTACCCAGATAAACAAAGTAATTTTATTTCTTACCAATAGTGACTCAGCTGTTTTATCTTGTCCAGAATGCCAGAAAGGAACAGTGGGAACTCTCCTAATGGAAAACCCTGTTGGTCAGAATGGATTAACCTACAAAGGTCTTCTGCATGAGACAGCAAAAGTTTTTGGGCTCAGAAGCAGGAGGCTAAAGTTGTTCCTGGATGAAGCACTAACTCAAGGTAAGCACAAACCTTTGGTTTGCTTGTCTGAGGTTCCTTGGAATTTGTTGTTTAGGAGCTGCTCGTGTTACCTGAGATCCAGTTTAATTACTAAATCCACACTATTCACACACTGGTTCATAATTATGCCCAGTAATTCAATATTAGCATAATAAAATCCTTTAAGCAAACATACAGATTTAGAAGTTCTAAGCTGTAATGCATTCCCTTCATGAGGTGGTCAAGGCAAGTTGTGTAAAAGCTTTTTCCTTCTACAGTAAAGGTCAGTCAGCAGTGGGAATGGCAGTGCCCTGCTGAGTGACTGAACAGTGAATCCCCTCCTGGAAATGAGTCTACAGTAGGAATATTTGAAGAATCTGTCCAGACTTGTAACATTCATATTGTTGTATTGTCTTGGAGAATTGGAATAGGTGGAAAAGAGTATTGGATCTCTTGTTAGAGCAGTGTGGGTAGGTCAGACTCGGTGGGGCACAGCCATTTGGGATGCCTGGGAAGCACATGCTCACAGGTCTGAAATGCTAAAGAGCCCCCCAACACCACTGCCAGATGGGAAACAAACATCTCTGATTCATGAGGAGGGTGTGACTGAAGCTGGAGCCACCTGTGGTGCTGAGAAATTGGACCAGAGTGATTTGGGACTTCATTTGACAGAGAGAATGGATTGGAAACTATGGTAAAAACACAACTCCAAGCAGGGATCCCTGTATTCAGGAGAATTCAGCTCTCTAAATGAAATGATGCCGAGGTTTCTGTCTGCAGCGTGTCACAGTGATGTGGTTTGAGCTGTTTGGGAGGGATCCATGACATTTTTTGGCTCATCACACGTTACATGTCCAGAAGTTGGATATCTGCTCAATCTGCCCATCTTGGGGTGGGCTGAGCTTCCTCAGGAGCTGCTGTCAGTGGGGAGGGCAGGAAGGGGCAGCTCTAGTGCAGCTGCAGAGAACTAGGGGCACTCAGCTGTCCACAAGGATTCACGTGGGATAGGTTGGAATCTGAGCAAGGAGTGATGGGGGATTTTTGTTGTGGATTTTTGGCTATTTCGGGTTTTTAAAATTATTTTACGTCGTATGACCTGAAGTGTGTTTATTCAAAAGCCATTTTTGTAACTCAAATGGGTCTCAGATGCTGATGAAACTTTCTGGTGATAGTTTGAGCAAATGCCAGAAAAAATATGCTGAGTGTTGTTAACAGACAACTGAAGCCTGGAGTGTTTCAGCACAAGGGATAAGAACCAAGAAGATGAACCACACTTGGTTTGCACAAACGAAAAGGTATTTTTGTGTTCAGCCTTGCCCAGCTGGGGATTCAGGGATTCAGGCACTCAGGAACAAGGGATGTTAGGCACAGTCCCTCTTTGGTTCCTGTCACTGGTACAGCACCAGATGATTCTGTTCAGACAGTGAAATAACCACTGTAGGAAACTGCAGAGCTTTGAAAGAGGCAAGGAGCTGGCAGGATGGGAAAATGTACAGGCAAAACAGCCTTCAAGGCTCAGTTGAAGTGAGGATTTTCAAAATGCCTTCACCTGAAAGGGAAATGGATTAAATCACTGTAACATTTGTAGTATGGATTCTCTAGAACTGTTTAAACTTTAATGAAAGTGTATGAAGTGACAGTTCACAGTGATGTGAAAGATCAGATTTGATAACTCCTCCAAGGCCAAAACAACTGATTTGGTCTCTTTTAGACTCAGAACACAGAGAGCTTGGTCCCAGAGGTTTATTTGTGCAGCTAATGCCTTGTAGCCACACTTCTGCTATCTCAGATTTAATTCTCAGCATTCACCTCCTTGAATAACATTTTTAAAGTTTAAACACTGGCATAGCTGTATTTTATCTTCACATCTCTTTTTTTTATGAATAAGTACTGCATATAAAACACTTTGATGCCTCTAGAAAACATTAGGTCAATTAATGTTTATCTATATTGTTGCAGCTTTGTAATCCCCTGTTCATCTTCTGATCAATCTTTTCAAGGTCTTACCTTCAGAACAACAAAGTTCAGTCTCCTGAGTAGGTTTTTTGTGGTTAATTCTAAAACTGAAAATGTATTTGCTGTTAACTGTTTGAAACGTTTGATGAAAATAACCCATGAATTGGAAGGTTGGTACCCTTTCTATAAAAAGGAAAAACAATCACTTGGTGGAAAATGAGTTATTGGTTTTGAAAAGGTTATTTTTATAAGTGTTGTTGGCCCAGGCAGTTGGGCATCTGCTGTCTATTGCACAGAAACTCGCCAGCTTTTCAGAAACAAACCTGGTTTTGACTCCCCCTTTGTAATGCTGGAAAACATTCCACAAATAAGTGTCCAAGTGGTGAGTGTTGCTTATTCCTGAGCTGGAGAGACACAGGTTCCAGGTACCTGACTGATCCACACTGGAGATGATGGGGGCACTTCACTGCTCTCTGCAAAGCCCTTCCATGGAGCAGTTGGCACAGAAAGGAGGGTGTCCCTATAGTCTGTTGATAAATCAAATTTCCAGTTTTTAAAACTAACTGTTGTGATAAATACTGTTGAAAATATGTTCATATAAGTTCCTTCTTTTTCAAGATCTTAAAAATAAATATTTAGTAAGAGACTTGGATACTCAAGTTGACAGTCTGCTTCTGCAGAGCAGAGTTTTTTACATCCTGATGGAACATGTTCCTGGGAAGGAAGGTTAGTGAGGGAATAAAGCTCTAATTGCTGAATTGGATTATAGCTCCACTCTTCTAGCTCCATAGATGGATATTCAGCTGCTTAAAGAGGAGTATTAAAATGGAAGAGAACTCCTGAAAAGCACTGTGGTCCATGAGGACTTCTCAGTTCTCCAATTAACAGATGACTTTAAAAATCAGTGCGGATTCTGTGTTTGGTCTAAAAATGAAGTATTTTTCAAAGCAACATGGGGCAGGACACTGCAAAAGGGTCCTGAGAGCCCCCAGCCAGTCTGGGTGTTGTTAATGTGTCCTTTGTGCTAGCACTGGTGCCAGACCTTTATATTATCTTGTATTTGCTGGGTTGTCTGCAGGGGTTCCGGGGTGCAGAGTGACACCATGACCCCAATCCTTGTTAATCTGAGTTTCACCAGCGTTCCTGTGGTTACACCTGCCAAGTTTCTTATCACTCTGAACTTCCTTAGTGAAGAGGCCTCTGGAGTGTTTGTTACTGGGCTGACTTTTGTTCCAAGGCTGTACCTCCCAGTATTCCAAACACTGCTCTCAGTGGGGCAGTTTGCTACAGCTGGTGGGTGCTGGAAGCAAAGTCAGCAAGCACCAGGCTTCTTGGGAAAAAATTCACGTTTCACAATGTAATAGTGAAAGATTTCCAGCTCCTGCAAGCTTTGACTTTCCCTAGACACAAGTGGGATTACTGTGTTTGTGCTTCTTGAGTAATTACAACCCCTGAATGAGCCTGTTGGAAGTGTGCTCTGTCCTTCAGAGGTTTGTTGGGACTTTATCCCGTTCCTGTTCCAAACTCTGTGCATGTAGCTATGAGAAGACTTAGGGAATTATCCTGTATGGTAAGAAATTCTTTGGGAATACTCAGCAAGATTCAAGATTCCAGAAGTAGTTTTTCAGCAGGTACTGGTACGATCCTTGCTTTACATGTAAAGTGTTTATGAGGGACTCTGGCTTGCAGTGCATTGTGTTGTACTGTTCATATTGACTTGATATCATGGTGTTAGAGTTTTGTGAACTAGGTGCTGCTCTGTCAAGATGTGAAGGTGAGAGCCTGTGGGCTGATGTAGACTCTCAAAAAGTTCTCCTTTGGAACATAAAACAGGCTCTCCTGCTCTTGCAGGACACTTCTGACACGTAGTGACCCTTCCTTCTGTACCCTGGGATTTAACAGGAGGGAATTTCAAGCTGAGAAGTTTCTGTCCCGGAACCAGCAAAAATGTGTGAATAAAGCAAATTAAAAAAAAAAAAAAAGTTCATAGTTCTCTGTGTAAGCAAGAGCACTAACTCTGTTGTTTCTCTCTTCTTTCCTTCATTCAGAGATCACAAAGGATGTTTCTATGAAGAACCTGAACATGAAGACCCTCTATGTTCATGTCATACCCACCACAGCTGAATGTTGAGAACTCCAGATTTATGACCATGTAGACTTTATTCGGCAAAAAATGAAGTCAAAGGAAATTATGATGCTTTTAGATGAACATCCAAGTTGTGTGTGGTACTTTTAACATCTCTAGTGGCACACAGGATGTTTTCTACCAGTGCATGTCTAATATGCTGCTCTTTGGTTTCAAATACAATGTATTTTCATTATGTTATCTTAATATGCTGTAAAAGCTGTTCAGAAACCTTAGATATCTATGCAGTAATTTGCCTGAGAGAAATGGGACTTGTACCTCAGTGATGCTTTTCTCTGCCTGTCCTTTGTGCAGAGGGCATCTTTTCTAAACCATGGCTTATCTACAAGGCTCTCTGGTATATATTCACCATCCCACAACAGCTTTGTAACTTATTTAAGGGTTATCCAGACTTGTTCATTTGTACTCGCTGGGTTTTCATCAAGTATGTGGCTGTTTGTTTCAAATACTCCCAAATTTCAACACTTGGAACAATAAATTTGCTTCATCTCCAGAGTTTTGCTTCCCTGAGTTCAGAGTACTTTGATTCCTTAGGATTTCTGAAGAAGATGCCTCTTAGAGCTCCATATGGATCAGGAGCAGCCAGAGACACCTGGGATGTGACAATGCTGAATATCAGTGGCTGTTTGGATTATGGTGCTGACAGGTTTGGGGGGTTGGTTTCTTCAGGGGCTTGGGGGAGAGTTGTTCTAATGCAGAAGCAGTTTCAGACTAAAATAGCTGGGGTTTTAGTTTTTGTAATACCCAGTACAACTTGTCAGTGTTTCAGTGTTCACTTGTGTACCTGCTGGCAGGGGAAGTAAGAGCCCACCTTTGGCAGTGTTGGGGTGGTTTTACCTGGCTCACCTGGAGATTTAAGCACCCCTGGGTGTTGGTCAGTGTGAGCCTTGGCTGTCCTCACCCCATGCTGGACAGGAGCTGCTGCTGCACTGCTGAAAACCACAGGACACACTGCAAACAGGGATCAGTGAGTAACAGCCTGGCAGAGCAGAGACCTGCTGAGCTTGTTTTTCCATTGCTCTGTGGTTTTCATTTTACACTGTGAACAAAAACCAGAACTTGTCCATGATAACTCTCTATTAGTTGGAATAACTATAAATAGCTGTTCTGTGTAACTCCTGTGCAGCAGTGGACTGTACCAAAATTGTAAGGACTCCTTTGAAGTGAACCAACTTCCTGCCACTCAGCTTACAGAAAATTATTTTTATCAGTATTAAAAATGGCTGTGCCTCCTGAATCACTGGCCTGTTCAGGTTAATGAGCACTGGACATTGCCCTCTACTTTTACCTGGAAGTCAGCTGGTTTTTACTGACACACTGACATGGAAATCCAATTTGTATTGGTTTGTGGGATTTCTTAGTTGCATTAAAAACGTCCAGGTTTCATCTTCTGTGAAAGCAAGATTGCTGTTCCTAAAGTAACTTTGCTTTATTATTGATGGAGAATAAAAGGAGATGGTATTGCAGTGATTGCAACCTAACCTCATTCTTAATAACTCAGTCTAAGGTCACAACATTGCTTGCATTTTTAAAGAGTTATTTTGGATTTAGCATTTTGTCCTGTTTCATCTCACTCTCCTTTCTTCACTGTACACACTTCACTCTTCCTTTTTCTCTTTTTTGTGTATGTGTGGTTGGTTTTGTTTTGTCTTTTTTGTCTTTTAAACTTGGTTGCTTTTAGTCTCTCAGCTGTCTCTCCACATCAGCATAGTGCTCATGGGTTGTGATGCCTGGAACAGAAACCCAGGTGTGCTCCAGCCTGCTTACATCACAAGGATGCAAATGCCCATAGATGCTCTTTCTGTCTGGTAACATCAGCAGAAAGTGGCAGAGGGAAAAAGTCAATATACTTAGGATAGGTAATGGAAGAACAAGACCAGAGCTGACCAGAGGACACTGCTGGAAATGCTTCTGGGTCCATTAACTTTACATCAACATTTACGTAAGTAGCATGTAATTAAAAAAAAAATAATGGCAGAATTATAGTTTAATTTTCCTTCCAGGTGCCACTGTTAGATGGCTCTGATCTCTTACCTCCAAAGCAGTGAATGTTAGGAGCAGGCTGTGACCCATTTCGGTGAACTTGTGCTGTCTCTACCTTCCTTCTCCACATCCATTTTTAGTATTCCTTTTTTAATATTCTGGATAATACCTAATCATTGCATGAGAGAATTTATCTCTTGGGATCTTGAAGTGGGGAATGTTTCCTAGTAATTTTTTTATTGAGGTTTTTTAATGCACTTCTATAACATTATCTAGGTTGGGCTAATAATAGTCTCTTGGCTTGATGTGATATTCTTGAGGATTTATGTACTTCAATTAGCTTCCCTCTTAAATAGCTTGTTACACAAATGAGGTCCCAGACCAGTGCTGCATAGAGAAGCCACGACCAGGGCACTCCCAGAGCTGTGTCACAGCATTTGCTGTACCTGGAGGAGTTTGGATCCTTGAATCCTGATGTTGTTGCCTCTCACCTGGTGGCAATCCAGCTCTCCTCCTGCCTGGAATGTGTGCAGGAGCTAGGCTGCTGAGCCAGCTTTTGCTGCTGGGGAGCAGAAGGTACTGACACAAACCAGATCCATTTCCATATCCAAAAATCACAGTGCTGGAGCTCAGCAAAATGGAGATCTCCCACCACACACGAATATAGTTGTCCCTCCCCACTGAATCTCAGAGCTAGTCTGAGCTCCAAGTGATTTGCTCTGTCCCAGTTCCAGATTCTGTAACTGATTCTATTTGGCACCCTTGGCAAGGAGAGGGCTTGGTACTGAATAAGGCTGGGGGCAGGAGGAAATCCTCAGGCTTGGTTGAGCTAAACCAGCCAAGTTCTGTGACAGGGTAGCAGGAGGATCGCTCCCTGTCAGTGCAGTCCCTGCCATTCCTCAGCACCCATTGCTCTGAGCGTGGGCCAGGCTGGCTCCAGCCCAGAGTCACCTCACTGCCTCCCCCGGGGTGAGGAACAACAGCCAGAACTGCATTTCTCTCTTGCCTGCATGCAGGGAAAACCAGCAACTGTAGGTGTCCTTCTGCAAGTAACTTCCAGAGAGAAAAATGGTTTTAAGGAGAGAAAAAATAATCAGGTTTCTCCTTATCCTGCAATGAGTTGAGTGGCAGCTGATCAACCTTTCAGCCTTTTTGCTGCTCAGAATCTTTCTGATTTCTGCCAGCAGTAGTGGAGTTCAGCATCCTCGTCATTACTGGTTAAGCACAAAGCAATTATTCAGTCTGTTAAATAATTTCTTGCTCTTTATCTGATTTCCTACAAGGCTGGACTCTTGACACTGATTAAACAGATTGAAAATACACTGTCTGCAGCTGCATTACAAAAGGTGACCTGCAAAATAGCCTCAGTTTTTTCTTTCACATCTTTCTTCCCCAGCATGAACAGCACAGCACCATCCATGCACAGGAGCAGCTTTGCACTGGGAACACAACTTTGCTGAGTTAATTTTACTCTTGCTGTGCTGTGAGTGGTGGGGAACTGGGGTTGGAAGGAGGGACTGTCTTCAATTATCTAATGTTTTCCCCAGTTAAAATGTTTATGTAACAAATATAATTATAGGTTTTATATAATTGGCAGAGGGAAGGTTACTATTTCAGTATGTCTGGGTATTTCAGTTAATTTCCAGTCTCTGTCTGTACAAAGTTCTAATTAGGGGGTCACAAAGCTCCTCAGAAGACTTCTAAAGTCCCTCGTAGATGGAATTAAAATTGTTCCTAAAGATATTTGATTTTTAAGACTTTCTTGGGAGTTCAGTAAACACTGTCCTAATTCTGCAGTTTGTTCTAGTTGTCTTTAGTGTTCAAAACAGTTTAAAATAGTTGAAAACAGTTGAATTCTTGCAGACAGGCAAAATGTACCCTGGCACTTAATATTTGCTGTGTTTGATCATGTATGACAACTGGACAGTTGTGCAGAGGGTGCTGCCATGGAATATCATTTGTGGTCTGCCTGAAGGACAAATTTCCTTTAGTTTTCAAGTCAGCAGTTTTGCAAAAGTGAAGACTATCAAAATGTAGACCTAGGACGTGTGTTCTGTGATTAATGTGCTGGCAACCCCAAAATCATGGGATCTTTGGGACTTCATTGCTTATGGATGTCGTGTGCCAGGCAGTGCAAGTGGGAGGAGATGAGGCAATGTGGAAAGATTGAGATCTTAGACTGCAAATCTTGCTGGTGATACAATCTAAACAAGGATGAAGGATCCTGAATATTCCTGAAGACAGTGTTTGTAAGATGAAAAAGAAAAGTTGCTCTCTGTGTCAGCTGAACGAGCCAAAACCCAGGCTCAGGCTCTTGGAAACCAAGAGCTTTACAGCAAAGGGAGTTGCCACGGATTAGTAATTAAACAAGGACTAATAATTCCATATTCTTGCCAAAGAGCACAAGTACCAAAAAAAGCAAGTGCTGTGCTGCATAAACAGGATTGTCTGGGAGAAGATGAAGTAATCTTTCCACTCAATTACTGATAAGGCTCCTCCTGCAGCCCTGTGTCCAATTTCGGGAACCTTGCGATGAGGAAGATGTTGACAATTTGGAGGGAGGCCCGTGAGCAGAATCAGGAATAAGGACTGGCAAAGATGTCTTGTGGGGAAAGATTGAAAGAGTTGGCATGTTTGGTCTACAGCAGGGAAGACTGAGGGTGAGATGTGATGAGTCTTCCAATAAATAAATACTAATTGCAAAGGGAATAGTAATGAACAAGTTTTCAAGAGGCCTGCAGTGAAATGGGATGGGAATTTAGGCCACACATGACGGGAAGCTGCCTAAGAATTAATCTATCCCTAGGATGGGTGGCCTGGGAAAGTGACAGGATTTTTCTGACTCACTTTTAAAATTTATTTTGTCACTTAAGGAAACAATGGATTTGCAAAAAAAAATCTTGACAAATTTCAGCCTGTCATTAGCTCATTCATAAAAATTACTGGATACAAAGAAGGAAACTGGTTGTTAGTTCTAAAATGTGGTTTTGTTTGGATACCTACAATAATGTGTTGATCACATTGATGTCTGAACATCTCTGTGGCACCCTGTGGCATCCTTATCAGCTACTGGATGTACAAGCCAGATACACAAATGGTTTTTCTGGCAATACTTGGGTACCTTCAAGATGCTGTCATTCAATTGGTGTTAAACACCATCTAACTTAGACCAGCTCTGTAGGAGGAATCAAAATGACAGAAACAAAGGCACAGAAAGGGGATTAAAACCCCAGAACAACACAAGTAATGTTTATTTCTGTGTGTGATGACTACTTGCCCCAAAGGGCAGTGAAGGACAAATCCAAACTGGAACATTTACCTTATACTGCAAATCCCTGGATGATACTATTAGTTTGTGGACTTGGTAGGAGCTTACTCCTGATCTTAATTCTGCAAATTAGTTAGAAATGTGTCTCAGGTTCCCGTTTTTTAATGGTCTTTGTAAACAATGCCTTTCTCTGCTGCTTTGCCCTCCTCTCAGGGACATAAACTCACAGTTCAATACTAACAGAGGAGATGAGCTGGTAAACAGCCACAGGTGTTTCTATTCCCTTCACCGAAAATTAAATTAAGGAGAAATTGAGTATCTCTGAGGAAAAAAGTCCCAAAGCAGCCATACAGTGTGTCTGACACAGTGGTGGTGTGGGGGGTAAGCACTGGTGCCATGGTACCAGCACATCTGTATTGACTTGTTCCAGCTGTATTGATGGGCAGCACTTGGATTCTTTCCTAACCTCTGTTTGCTGCTTGACTGCCTGAATTTTATAATACAGAGTTCTGAATCTCAGTTTTACAGAAGGCCTTGAACCTCTTCCCCTCCATGGCTGAGCCACTGCCCTGCAAACCTGTGCTTTTGCTTTGATGCCTTTTTGGGGCTACCTACAAACAGAGGCCAGACAGACTTAAGAGAATAAAAGCTGTTCTATTTATTGAAGGCCCTTCAGGTGCATTTAGGGCAGACAAAGCCCCCCAGAGCTACACCCAAAATGGATGATGGGTCAGGGGTTTTTATACTTTTATAAGTTTGGTCCGTTTGCATATTGGGGCTAATCTCCCAATTACAGCTCCAGGTAATGAAGTCATTTACCCCAGGTTTGCTCCCCCAATTCACTTTTGTTTCCATCTCTGGGGCCTGAGGCAGTGAGGTGTCCTTGATTGCCAGGCTGGAGAGGAATTGTTGTGTGTGAGCAGAATGGGAAAGCAGCAGCTGACACTGTGTGTGGAGTTTAGAGTTATACACTAAAGAACTGCAGGAGTACAAATACATGAAAAATAGAAAAGCTAAAATCCTAAGGCATCAGCTTTTAACACTTGTGTATTAGGCAAAAAACACTGACTATTTCAGGCTATACTTATTCCAAAGAGATGCCTTCTTCCCCCCGAGGAAAACAGCAAAGAACGAGTAACATCCATCATTTTAAAAATGGAAAAACCTACAAAAAGATACTGCAAATAGAGACTTAATGGTCTGTGTCCAAATCCCATTTTGCTGTCGGTACCATCAAGTATAAGACACAAATGGCTCACTGGGAAGAACAAGAGCAGTCTCAGCCAAACAGAGCTGCACAAAATTGTCAAATATTTAGTTTGACTTGGATTGTTGTGTGAAACTCTGTTTTCAGCTGCTCTCTAGGTGGATGCACAGGTCTGTACTGGGTAGGTTTGGTGGATGTGCTAACCCGAGGTTGCACAGCCCAGCCCTGAGGATCTCAAAGCGTTGTTTCCCTGCTCCTTGTTTCTCTGGGCTGGCTGTATGTGGGAATGTTGTCTTTTGAGCTGGTTCTGGCACAGTGGATTTTCATTCCTGCCTTTCCATTCCAATTTCTTGTGTATGGACTCCAGGGATTTTCACTCACAGCTACATTTGCCAAGCAGGACTTGTGTGTGCCGACACAGAGAGGCACAAATTGTCACTGCTGCCAGAGGCTCCAGCCTTAACAACTTTTTTTTTCTTCCAACCATCAGTGACACACCTGGAACTTCTTAAGGCTGGTACTTATTTTACTTTGCTGTTTGCCAGAAAGGCATTCTGCAGCTGACAAAAATGTGTATTTATATTTTTAAACATTAAATTGTCTCCTTGAAGACCAGGCTCTTGGTCCATCCTAAGGCAATTCCTGCTTTCAGATTTCTTTTGTGATCTCCAGGGAAAAAGTTGATAAACTCATTAATTACACTGAGGGTGGAAAATCCAAACTCAGGATTCTTTTAAGGCAAAGAAATATGCTGATTATTTTGTAGGTTTGCATTCTTAGAAGTGAACACAGGAACTCTAAGCCTGCGAGACTTGTCCTGTTTCTCCTTAGCTCAGGAGCAGAGTGCAGGCTCTGGCTGCTGGATCCTCCCAGAGCTGCCATTCAGAGCCTGTATCCAAATTAATCTTTGTTAGAAGATGTCAAAACAGCAACAGAGAAACTGACCCAGGAATCAGTGGCAGCAGGTTAATTCTTAAATAATTGCCATCACAATAGGAGAGGGAAGGGAAAAGGAATAAAGTGGTGGCAAAGTGAAAGATTTACATGCAAGTGTATATAATAAAGAGAAAGGGAAGATAAGGGCACCAAGCACAGAGTACATGGAGTCTCTTTATTGCAAGGTTGTCTCTTTAAGCTGCTGCTTTTTAAGGTATTAAGAGTTGCAAGAGGCCAAAGTAATTTACACGGGGCAATAATATCAAACAGGTTTTATACACCTTTGTAATAACATGCCTAAAGTATTGCCAGTTTAAAGCCTTTTCTTGCATGGAATAATAACTTTGAAAAAATGTATTATTCCCCAGCAGTAAAACCATGGAAAAGTTGCAATATATTGTATTAATTCAGACATGGTAAAAATAGAGAGCGTGATACAGAGAGGTGCATTTGGGGAAATACATTTTTATAACTGTTGGTCAGACCTACATAACTTAACCAGGAGTTTATCCTTTGGAAATCAGGAGCTCTGTAATAATGCAGCACAACACAGTAATGTGTACAAAAAGACTGTGTAGGTGAGGAGACATTAAGTCAAGGAAAGTGAATGGCTGCACAAATTAAAAATATTTTAAAATTAGTGATTAAAGGTGAAGGACTTGAAAGCTGTGGTTACTGGTACACGTGCACTTGTCTGAGTGTCATGTATGGTTTTCTGTTCCATAGCTTGTTTTCCCCAATATAAGAATGGTATTAAAAATCACTTCCCATGGCTTACCTGTATTTACCATTTTGGGAGACAACCATCTAACATCCTTCATCCTCTCATTGTTTGGATAAATTTGTAAGGAAAACTTAAACCTGATCTGCTTCTGTCAGCTGAGGGTGAAACATTGTCCAGGAGTTTTCAGCAGAGCTCAATTACTGAAGTAACTTTTTAATATCACAAATACAGTATTTTTTCAAGTATTGCTAAAGAAGAATGTGATTTTTTTTCAGCTCCTTAAACTATTGCCTCTTTCACAAATGGATAAACAGAAGCAACTCTTACCATGGTGTTCCTTGTGGGCATGGAGTGTTGGTTCATGGTTTGTCAGATCTTGCACTGTTGCATTTTCCATTGCTACACAGAAACAGGGAATAAAGCATGGAATAAAACATTCTCTTTTTGTGGTGCTGGGAGGATGGAAGTTTGTTCTATCCTCTATTCACTTACTTTTTGCTTTGCCCTGTGGCTGGTAAGACCTAACATTAAAATGAGACGTAACAAATGATGGAAAGGCAAAGGGAGCTGTAGAACCCTCAGATTTGTGTGCAAACTCTCAACCTGAAAAGGGTCAAAGGGTTGGGATTTCCTTCCCCTTTTTCACCTCCTTCTGTCCCCTCCCTCCCATTTGCTCAGCTATAAAATGCTGCAATATTTCACAACCATTATGACAAAAATTGGTACCTGGAAACCTTTGCAGAGTCTTTGTTCCTCCCAGTGCAGAACAGGATTTATTGGAGGCTGCAGCTTGGTGAGGAGCATCTGAATACACGAGCACCACTTTGCCATGAGGAGGGAGAGTTTACTTGTCTTTGCACACTTTAAAGTTGAGTAATTTCCTATAAATACACTGCACATAATCAGGATTTAGGCATGAAATAGTCTGTACTAGTGTTTTAAGAACCAATTTTGTATTTTTCATACACTTGAAATACATGCCAGGCTAATCTTAAGAGTGCCTGTTCAAGCTTAGCAAGGTCACATAACTGCTTTGTGCAATCACACACCTAAGTTGTATTTAACTTTCCATTAACTTTTCAGTGTGCTAAAAAATATGCATAATTCATTTCCCTGCTGTTTTTATGTAACCATATGATAAATGAAAAGGAGGGGGGGGGAAAAGCTGAGAGACTGGTGAAGCTTTGTCATGTATGCCTAGCACTGAGAAACCACCAGCCCTGCCAACTCATAGATCCTGGTAAGTTAGATAATTAAAGGAATATTAATTTGTACTAAGTACATCTACCCCAACGCCCCCTTAGAACAGGAATAATTACTGCTTTAGTAGAGACTCTGATGAATATATGTCAGTGCATCCCATTTAAAGTAAGTAACGTGTATGTAGTGTATGTAGTCTGAGAAGTTTTAAGGAGGAGATGAAGATTTCATTGTTTGTTTGTTGTTTTTTTTTGTTTTTTTTTTTGCTAGGCTATGGAAGGTGGTTGTTTTCTGGTGTGAGTTTACTCCTGTATAATAAAACAACCTTTTAAAAAATATTGTATCTTCATACCTGAATTTGCTTTCTTTGATCTTAAATAACTCAATATACCCTTAAGCCTGTGCTCTGTGCTTAAAGGCAGGTTACAGGGTGGTTGTAAACTCTGGGCAGGTGTTGCTCTGCACTCTGTGAGTTGATTTGCTGTCTCATCTAAACCTTGAACATTTGCCTTAGTGCAGAAATTCCTGGACTTTCCTTACTGAAGCTCCCCTAATGCTGACTCAAATGTGTATTTTCAATTTTGCCAACTGTTGGAGACTAAATGCAGACACAACTAATTGTGAGCATTGGTTTAACCAAGAAATAAACCAGAGACAGGAGAGAACTGAAAGAGGAAACAGAGATAACTTAATTTCCAGGATCAAGGCCTGGCTGCCTCCTCCCGCTGGGAACAGCACAGTCCATCTTGGGACCTCACCCTGTGCAAAGAACTCTCACAGAGAGAGAAAGGAAAAAATCTGGAGTTACCAGAGCTACTGGGGAGGAAGTGATGGTGCTTATCCCAACCTGGTCATTCCAGGCAAAAACAAATTATGGAACTGCAAAGGGGATGGTTTGTGAAAGACCCAGGGACTTTTTAGTCTGAGCAGTCATCCCAGAACTGTTCTGGCAAGTGGTCATGGAAGGACTGCAGCCCACCCACCACGAGCTTTTCAAGTGTTGTTCCAGTTTTTGTTTCCCAGCATATCCCAGTTCAGTGCTGCTGCTGAGATCCAGGCTTTCCATGCATAACTAGGACAGCTGGCTGTGAGTGGGAGCACTTGTGGTTCCCACATTCAGGAAAGATGGGACATTGGATTTATTTTTTTTTTAATTTCTTCTATTTAATCAAAAATTGTTTATTTTGGTGAGAGTTTTGAATTGTAATATGATATATAAAAATGATGTTTGCCCATGTTTGTGAGTGAGGACAGTGTGCATCAGCCTGGGAGCAAGAGCAGCCCAGCAGGACAGGACCATTTGCAGAGAAGCCTAAACCATTCAAATCCCATTGTAAGAGAATAACTCTTCTCCTAAGAACTTGTTTGTCTTGGGATTTCACTTACATATAGAAAAAAGTTCAAACCATCTCTAAGAGGTAATTAAATCTTAAAACTTCAGGGGCTGGGGGAATGTTTTGGTACAATGCATTAGCATTCTGTGTCAACACATTCCCAAGGTAATTTTGATCCAAATATCACTGGGAGACACTAAAGATAAGGGAGTATTTTCAAGATCAGTAAGTCTGCAGAAACTCAGACTACTCCAGAAGAGCATTTAAAAATAAAATTCATCCCAATATTTATCTGTGGGTAATTGAAAGTTGTGTAGAAAGTTATACTGAGAGAAAAACTGTGGTTTGGATGCACTTTGTCAGTAAATTGTTGTTGACAAAGTTCAGGTTTAAAGCTTTAAATGACAAATTTAATATTTATAGAAATAAGAAAGAATCAGCATTTATTGGCTGAGGAAATAAAAGCAAGTAGTTTTTAACTGGGAGTAGATTTTTGTCTAAAAGTTCTAGATCAATATAATTCAACATTGCTGAAATGCTCTAAGAATACACAAGGTTGAATGAAAAATAAGAAAAGGTTTGTAATTCATCCCTCTGTAATGTAATCCACATGCACATTTTTTCCTTTCTGCTGTTTGCACTCATCAGTATAATATATGCCCAGGATCATTAGACAGATATATGGATTTAATTATAAAACAATATCAGAGGTTAATTCTTAATTAATCCTTAAGTGCATAATTTAGGTGTGTAGGCACCTTAAATTCCCTCTCCAGATAATGGAGANGCTGAAGGCTGCAGGTGTGAGCCATGAAGAGCTTCTCTGCTGCTGTTTCACACGAGTTAAACCTCATCAACCCCTGGGGCANTGAAGGTGTCTGAGGAGATCTGGAATTGCCATCTGGGTGTGCTTATTTCTCTTTTTGTTGTTTTATGTCTATAAGCAAGAATATAAATATAAATAT